>BMAW01051583.1:0-10162 GCA_019974015.1 Nephila pilipes | reverse complement strand
TTTACATACACGGTAATATTTACTCAGTGTCGCAATGGTTTGATTGCTTACAATGACTCAACTCTTAAATCCGCATTTTGACACTTATCTTCTTCTGTCATAAATAAGAGATAAATTCACTCTAGATGGATACAAAAAAAAGAACACTATGCGACACATTTGCTTTACTTTTTTTTTATTTTTATATCAAAATGCAAATATTTTAGTTTAGTAACTCATAAAAATATTTGCTCGAGTAAAGCTTATTAAACGCCGCAGCTTTTGTCCCACAAAACTGACGATAATAAGGAGGTGTACAGGTGAGTTTCTTTTTCTCTTGCAGATGCTAGACTGAATACAAATTGAAGTGCTTAAATTAGCTTTCGATTTTGTTTATGTTTCAAAGTGCTATGTAAGATAATGTAAATTTATTATCTTTTAATTTCGTTTATGGTGAAGAGTGTTATGTAAGATAATGTAAATTAAGTAACTTTCAATTTTGTTTATGGTTCACAGTGATGTGGTGAAAGGTGAAACAGTTATTAATAACATGAATGTAAATTATCTTCTGATTTTGTTCATGGTTCACAGTGTTATGTAAGATAATGCAAATTACCCTTCAATTTTGTTCATGGTTCACAGTGTTATGTAAGATAATGCAAATTATCCTTCAATTTTTTTGTTTTTGGTTAAGAGTGTAAGATAATGTAAATTAGTTATATAACAATCTTGCTTATAGTTCACAATGTTGTGGTGAAATAGTTATAATAACGTACGATTACACCAATTAGTTATCTTCTGATTTTGTTCAAGGTTAAAAGTGCTGTGTAAGATAATGTAAATTATTTTCCTATTTTGTTTATAGTTTCCTATTTTGTTTATAATGAAATGGTTATATTAACCTAAGATTCTTGTTTCAGTTTTGAAGATATAGCTGAAGTGAGTGTTCCTAGAAGCAGTACAATCCAGATTCTGCTAAGAAATGGTGGTTGGATGACATTATATTCTCACAAAGTACGTGTCTATTGCATAAACTTTCTCAAAAATGATTATCAAAAATATTAAGATTCAGATCTAGAATCGACTTATTTGTATAGGATACTTGAAACATGGATGATTTCTAGTTTAAATAAACTTCACATCTCGCTTTTAAGTACGTTTTTTATTATATTCTATGGAATGATAAATATACTAACCATAAAATGGAGGTGAATGGTATTTAGCATGTTGTAAAATCATTAGTTCAAATCTTTATATTACAAAATTACAAGTTGAATAAACAGAAATCCGTAATAAACCAATAAATATAATAAAAATGCGTTTAATATTTTATTTTAATCTTTTTTTAATTGAAGAAACAGATCTAAAACTTCTAAATTTTAATTTTATAGTAACAGTTGTTTGAATCATTTCTTGCCATGGTACAGTCATTTATAGTAAAAAATAAATAAATAAAATTCATTATTAAACTCGAAAAAGACGCGATAAATCTTATATTAAGTATTGAAATCACATAACATATAATTAAAGGAATTAATAATAAACTTTAATTCAGTATGTTAATTTGTAAATTTAATGAAGATTCTAATAAACAAAAATGTTTTTCCCCCGTTGTTTTTCTCAAATGAGATTATGCTCCTTAACATAATGGAATTTTCAAATAGACATTCGCAAAAGATTAGAATTAAATTTTACTATGCATCTGGAACGAAAATAAAGCCTGTTCATTGCGGAATGTTTTTAATTTGAGAAACGGAAGATTATTTAAAAATGCTGTTTTTTTTTTTTACATTGCAAAATTTATTCTAAGTAGCAGCATAAAATTTTTATTTTATTGTGATTATAGTTATCTATTTTTAATGTTGTCTTTTTTTTTTAAAAAAAAAAAAAAAAAAAAAACTTTCATTTTGTGTAAATTTTATCAGGATAAGCTTATTCGTTGTGTTAAAACTTTCGTTGAATCCTACGTTTTGCTTTATTTTAGGCTGAGAAAATTAGGAATATGGTCGAACGTTACTGCGTAGAAGCAGCACAAGTAAGTTTTTATTTTCTGTGCATTATAAGTTTATTTTACATGCGTTGCGATTTGTAATATACGAACATAACTGATATTAGAAACATCGTTGAATGATAATATAGATTTGAGCTCATAAAATAGCCAGACAAATTAAAAATCAAGCCATAAAATTAAAAAGTGAAAAAATGTACGTATGGCTAGAAAGCGTGACCTAATAATTTCTCGTTAAGGGGAATTTTTAAATGGTTTTATCCACTTAAGAGGTTATTGTTTTAGGTGGATCCCTTTTAGGGTACCAGATCACTTTTCAATTTTTTACCGTTTGCTTCAGTTTTAATTACATTTAGCTTAAATATATTCAATTTAATAATTTATCGTTTGCTTAAATTTTAATATCAAAAAAGTTTACTATTGTCCATTTCTCGATTTACATTAATTTTTATATTTAATTAATTTAATACTAATTTTAAAAAAAGCACCTTTAATGGCTAAATCTGCTCTTTGTAAAACTTTGCTCTGAACTTTTTTTCATTTTTGTGGTTGTTGTTGGTTTATCAAAGCAAAGGTCATTTTCAGTTGCTGAAATAGTGTTCCACGAGAAAATTTGCTTCGAGATTGAATAGAATAATAAATTATGTTAATCAACGAGTGAGAATCGTAAAGTTTTAATTATTACTAAGACATTTCCCAAATACGCGGCTAAAACTTATTCTGCTTTAATTTATTAATTCTCTTAAATTATCCTTATCTTATTATAATGTGTAAAGCAGAATTCTTCTGTTATTCAAAAGAAAAGCGAAATCCATTTATTGCAATGGGCTCTAAAATATTAAATTTTAAATATAGATATCATTTATCATAACTATTACCTTCTTATATTTATTTTCAAGCAGTGTTTGAAAATGCGTTTCATTTCTTTAGGGTGGTCACGAATACGTGCGAGCCGTCGCGGATTACGTCACCCGAGAATCAACTCTTCTGAGTTTCAGAGAAAATGACATTATTCGAGTTGTTAAGAACAGAAACTTACATTTGGATAAAGGTAAGACTACAAAAAATATTCCCTTCTTCTTCTTTTTTACAGCAGTAGATATTTTAAAAACATATATATGTACTCTTTACTGTATCGTTTAAATATATATATTTGATTAAATGAAAAAATAATTTTATAAATTTCTAGGAAATTTAAAATCCAAATGAAAACCTGTTACTAAAAGAGTTTAAAATCATTTTTAAAGAGCGTTTTTATTTTTCTATATTTCTGATTCTCTTATCTCTGATAGGATTCCCTTTTTCAATAAATTGCACCCAATTTATGATGACTTGTACTTATTTTAATTTACTTTTTGATATTATTTTATTGTTGTTTTTCGCGATTATTATTTTGGCAATTTTTGAAAACTACTTATTAACCCAACAGAATTTAAAAGGTCGCTCAAGCATTTTGTATTTTACTCAATAGATGGCAGCACGAAAGATGAGAAAGAATCCTTTTTTTTTTTTTTTTTTTAGTTTTGATGCATTGATGTGATGCATGTGATCAACAGTTTTAATTTTCCAAGAGTAAAAATTTTTGCGACGAGAAAGTAATAATTTTTTCCAAAAATAATATGGCAAATAATACGAAAATGTTAAGTATTTTATTCTTATTTCTTTAATCTCCTGCAATATCGCTCTTTTTATTTAGAAATTTCCGATACTGAGAAAAATTCTTAAGAATTTCAAAATTTTATGTTCAAGAGACACGTATTTTTATTTCCATATTTTATTAATTATTTTTCTCATTAACTGAACAAAATATTGCATTGACTTAGTAGCCATACGCACAGCTTTAGAAAAAAACTAATAAAATTTAACTGTATTAAATGCTGATTATTTGCGAAATAGTTAAAAAAAAATTTCAATACTATTTGGTTACCGGACATTAATACCGTCAAGCTGACATTTTTAACGACGATGCAAATAAAAGCTACTTACTGTTGGAAATTGTCGCTATCTACGATATTTCGCCTGCGTCAGGTAGCAACTATTGGCGATTTATCGCTTGTTCTCGACTAACCGAAAAATGCCTGAATTTCTTCTAGTGTATTTGAGAAATTCATTTATTTTGCAACTGAATAGTAATGTTACTTTTTTAAAGAATAAAAAAAAAAAGAACAATATGAAAGGGGATGAAAGATAATGTGCCTTTATAATTATTCAGATGTTTGACATATGCAGTGGCGTATCTGCGTAAAATGGTGCCCGTGTCAATAATTTAAAATTCGCCCCCCTCTCCATCAAAATATTTTAAACTATGTTTATCTCTTTTTTATTTGGTTTCAGGGACGCAAATTTTAAATAAACATTAAAATATACATACGTCAAAATAAATAGAAAAATATCAATTCTAAAACTTTGACATCCAAATTCTGGGTCGTTTGAGCCCAGCGCTAATGATATCTACAAGTAGTTCGAATATTCACGAAAATTGCCTTTTTATATTTTTTTTCTAATTAGATTTACATTTATTATTGAAAAAGATCGAATAATACTTTTTTTTATATAAAATTAAGCACATGTGATTTCACGTAAAATTATGCGTAAAATGGGGGGGGGGGATTTTGGACGAAAATGTCCAGTGTTATGTTTTCTAGGGTTAATTGCATATTATAATGAATAACTGTCTGATGGGCTTTATTTGCAGAAAATCGCGCAACCAATAGAACAAAAACTTTCGACTTATAAAAAAATTATTCCGAAAAACAAATAGAAAATGCACTAAAATCAAAGGCAATTTTTATAATAAATGATTATTTATTTACAAAACTTCACACACAGACGTTTTCAAATGTCTTACCTTAACGAAATTGCAAGCATATAATGTTTGTTAAATTTATTTTTTATAACAAAAAGAATTGTAGAGTTCGTACGAATACAGCGCTGATAAAATTATCAAAACAAAAGTTTTCAGGGTATACGCATTAACTATGGCAACTAATATGTCAACACAGATGGCGCTACTGTCGATCTCATAATCACACGAATTAAAACTTTGCAGAAGCACACACTGAGAAAGGTTTTTGTAAAATTACGCAACATTTCCATATAAAGTTAAACAAGAATCGGGTAATATTACAAAAAAAAATGTTTTTATTTATATTTTATAGATAAAATTTGGATTGTTCAATTTTTCATCTTAATTCTGAAAATTGCATTCGAAACTAGATTAAATTTAAAAAAATTATTAATTTCAATAAATTAATAAAATATTATTAATTCACTTGGTTTTTTCACTGGCATGAGCGTGCTAAATGGCACCCCCTTCCAACTGCGCTCATGGTCCCTGCCTTTTGGACACTGCTGGCAAGTTTCTTACCGCCACTAGACATAAGATTGTTTGAGATTATTCATATGACATGACTAAAAGTCGAACAATGCATTAATAATCGTAGAATTCCAAAGGAATTCTTACAATTTTTTTTTTATACAAAAGAAACATTCTACGGATATATAGTAAGATCAATGTATTGTACCCACGTGTTGGATTGAATCGTGTAAAAGTGATCGACACGACACGTGCTGTGACTTGTATTTCTCCTCAAATGGAGCCATGACAATACGTGCGTATCCTTTGTTATTTTTACAGAAATTCCTTGATTGTATGCAGTATATACAGCTTTTGTCTGAATAATTGCAAGCGCGTCATCTGTGCAAACGATTTGTCTCACTTGACGCTTTTGGTGCCTAAGGATTCCACCCATTGTTTCGTAAATAGATATCGCCTCTTCTTGTAACGTCATTTCGATAATACGTGTTTCATGCAATGTAATGCAAAAGATACATTTAGTTGCTTCAACTGTTTATCTATTAGGTATTATTTTTGGAGAAGACGTATATAGATGTATTTATTCTGTACACGCATCGATAAGTAAACTGATTGGTTGCATGTATGCTTAGAATTCTTGTATTTTTTGGGTTAATTTACGGATATAAATTTTAGATGGGCTTTATTGACGAAGGTCTTAAGATATTGCGTGAATCTGCAGTAAATAGAACGATGAGCAAGAGATTACGCAACAAAAAGAGAAAAAACTGATATGTCCTTAATCTTTTCCATCCAAAAGTGATTCCCAACGGTGTCGGACCGCATTACCGATTGACGTTCATGACAATCTGTCAAACGCCCCTGCAAAATATTTGCAAAATCGAATACATGTTTCAACAAATAGATATAAAAGTCTTTTAAGCAAGATAAATATTTTTTAAAAGTAGGTATTTGATACATTATAGCTATGCTCTTAATACCTTTTTGACTAATACGTGAAACAGTTGCAGCATAAGCAGAGCACCCCACGGAACACCGCATTGTATATGGGTATGTCCGGGCTCGATCAACAAAGTTTGGACAGGTCACAACAAAGTTGAGACTCCCGCCGGAACGCCACCATGAAAAAAGTGGGGGGAAAGGAATGTTTCTGCGGGATTACTTCCTTTTTTTTTAACTTTTGAAAGTGTTTTCAAATATTGATTGATCTGAAATCTCATAACTATTTTATTGATTTCAATAACGGATGTAAGACTTGGTTTTTCACCCTCTTTTTCTAAGAAGGGTGTTGAGTTTTATTTTTTTCTGAGTAGGGACTATAGACCAAAGAAAGGTTAGGGTATTTGCAATCTGTACTTTAACGTTATTTTATGAATAACTCCACCCAGAATCTAAATTTATATAAAAAAAATCATATCTTCATAGTTACCTTAAATAACTTTATTTTGTGAAATTATTTTTATGTATTGGAGCGTCCATGTGTTTCCAAAAGTTTCTTAATATTTATAAATCAGATATCATGGGCTATAGAATCCCTGCTTAGAATCTAGAAATCTACTTGTTCCAGAATAATTCAATGCAAACTCGTCGTTTGGGTTTCTGTTTATTGAAACTAATTGAACCTCAAAATTCTCATATGATATAATGTATATGTTTGTAACGTCTTTCCTTCATTATTAAAATCTACAGACATCTAAAAGTCTATACGGTCAATAAGTTCACAAATCCAATTGAAGAGACGTCAGAGAAAGGACAACAAAGTGTATTAACTATATTCACGATATCAAAATTGCCGGTAAACGGGAGCCTCAAAGGGTAAAACAGGAAACTTGCATTTAAAATAACTCATGTGATGTAATAGCATTTTTTTTTTTTTTTGTGTGTGTGTGTGTGTCTAATTTTTGATTCGGCTTCATAATCGATTTTTAAAGATCTTATGATCGAACAACTTTAATTCATATCAGTTCTGAATAAGGTTTAAAAAGGCTAAAGCATTTTATGTGCATTCCCGTACTTTTTGTACAAATATATAATTACAAAATAAACGTGATTGCTTTTATATTAACTACCTACAAACACTCTCGGTGATATAACAACTACAGCGTCTAAGAAAGAGCCATGAGTACAAATAATGCATAACATTTATGTTGCAATCTATGCACAATCTCCGATGTTTTCAGAAAGTAATGTCGTAACAGAAAAATTTCATACAGTTTATTACTCTCATTAAATATCGACTCACGAATGCAACTTTTGGGCTTTCTTACCCATAAAAAAGAGGGAAGGATCTCAAATTTTTGAATCTCTTTATTTCCATCTATTTTAGCGTATATACTTAGATAATATATCAAAATCTGAAATTTTTTAATTTTGTCAATTGTAGATATAAAAGGAATACGACTCATCTTTTTAATATGATGTTTTATTCAAAAATTACATTTTGTTATCTCCATTATTAGCTCCCGAATAACGGGCTTCGATTACTATGCATAGAATTTGATTTGATCAAAACAGATATTTATAATACACATGCAGCATTCGTACCAATCCTGCAATCAAATACATCGCAATTCTTATTTCCGACTCTAGTGAGATGAAATATTATCTCAGGGGGAAAAAAATATTATTAAATGAAATATTTTATTATTTTTATGTGTTAGCATGTGTATTTAAATATTATGTAAACCATCACGTGCTAAGAAAAATTCAATTTGTTGTTGCTGTTGTTCTATGAGTAGGATTGCCCATATAAATATCTTCAAGTTTGCTTACCTTGCCCTCCGAGACAAAATATGGCCCTTTCCAAAAAAATTTATCGACTCCCACTCTACGACTTAACTTGATTGGTCAAAACCACTAGATTAATTAATTTGCTCTAATTACCGCTGACAACCCTTAGCAAGACATTAATCTAATCTAACCTAACATAATCAAAACTACCACCATGAGGCATTTCTCTGACACAAATATTCGTGTCCTACTTACCTGTCTAACAAGGTCCAAAGCGCCTCCACTCAATGACAAATTAAACGGTGTTAAATGTTTTCTTTTACAACCGAACAAGTCGTCGATTACATGTCCTCCCTTACGCATCAGTTTGTTGCTTGAAATGCAGATACACTGACAGCTGAATCGACGCAAACTAACGTAACCGAGGTGTGCGGCGTAAAATTATCAGCTGCAGACCTGCAAACAATGAAATCTTCAAGGGCTCCAAACGAACGATTTAGTAACATTTTCTATCGACTTCAACACAAGAGATGAGTGTTGGTTGGTAAACTTGCGTTTTCTTTGCGTCTAAAAATAAGCGGGTTACTTTTCTTAGGATTAGAATACTTTGCGTGTAAAAGTTGCACTTCTTGAAATGATATTGTCTGGGGGAAAATATGAAAAAATGAACTGTCGATATTGCGCAAACTTTTAAATCAGAAGAAACTGACTGCTGAAATGTTGATTGATAAATAAAAGAAAATGTTGTTAAAAAGAGAGGGATATTGACTTTCTATGAACATTTCTGATGCAATTATTTTTTATCTACAAAAAAAATATTATCTAGTAAGATTTCTAATTTACGTATCATAAAGAGAATCTAAAATTTGAATCTGCTAATAAAATAAAATTTTTATAACTTTTTTTCTTTACTATTTTATCTAATATGAAAATAATAGACATCCCTTCTCAGACAGAGCGAGTTTCTCTGCCCTCTCTCTCTCTCTCTAATCTGATTGGTTATTTCAAATATATATATATATATATATATATATAACATATGGATCAATAAGTCCCGAGACTAACATTGAAAACAACATTTTTTTTGCAAATTTTTTTTTTATTCATCAACATAATCACCTTTTAGGGTGATACAATCGTTCCAACGCTTTTCCAATTTTTCGATACCATGTTTATAAAAAAAATTATCTTTCGCTTCAAAATAAGCTTCAGTTTCAGCGATGACCTCCTCATTTGAGCCAAATCTTTTTCCCTGGAGCATTTTTTTAAGATCAGCAAAGAGCCAGTAGTCACTGGGGGCTAAATCTGGCGAGTATGGGGGGTGGGGAAGCAGATCAAAGCCCAATTCGTTCAATTTTGCCATTGTTTTCATCGACTTGTGGCAGGGTGTATTGTCTTGGTGAAAAAGGATTTTTTTTCTCTGCATGTGCGGTCGTTTTTTTGCGATTTCCTCCTTCAAACGCACCAGCAAGTCAATATAATAATCACTGTTGATCGATTTACCTTTTTCGAGGTAGTCAATGAAAATCACGCCATGCGTATCTCAAAAAACTGACGCCATGACTTTGCCAGCTGACTGCTGCGTTTTTGGACGCTTCGGACGGCTTTCGCCAGCTGTGCGCCACTCAGATGACTGCCGCTTTGACTCTGGAGTGTAGTGATGTATCCATGTTTCGTCCATGGTCACGTAACGACGCAAGAAATCTTTTTTGTTGCGAGTAAATAGCGATAAACAGCTTTCTGAATCATCGACTCGTTGCTGTTTTTGTTCCATCGAAAGCAATCGCGGCACCCACTTGGAAAAAACCTTTTTGATGCTCAATTTTTCATGAAGGATAGTAAATACACTTCCATATGATATCTGTGTCATCTCAGCAATCTCACGGAGCTTCACTTTACGATCTTTCATTATAATTTTTGTCACTTCACTCACATTTTCCGGTGTAACGGCTTCCACAGGTCTACCCGAGCGTTCCGCGTCATTTGTGTCGGTTCGACCACGTTTAAACTCGGCAAACCACCGACAAATTGTTGCTTTTGATGGACAAGAGTCCGGGTAACATTTTTCAATCCATTGTTTCGCTTGCACGGTGTTTTTACCCATTAAAAAACAATGTTTTATCAGAACA
>BMAW01051581.1:0-10770 GCA_019974015.1 Nephila pilipes | reverse complement strand
GTAATGAAACGAAGATCACCATAATATTTCAGAATATTCCAAAATTATGTAAACATGAATATATACAAAGTTTAGTTTTCATTTTAGTTATTACCCGTTTCAATTTTAGAGATATTATGCGGATATCAAAAATATGAATTTCCATTGTTTCATTTTTAAAATATTCATAATAAACACAGACATCGGAAAAACTTAAAATGACTGAGACAGTTTTCAAAAACGAAAGTGCATAAAATAAATTATATAGTTTAGAAGTAAGTTGATATCAGAAATTTGCGAATTATAGAAATTATTTACTTTCATTTGATAACACACAAAAATATAATTTTGGTTTACTGTTACGACATCTGTGGCGATGTTTTGTATTGTTTGTGTTATTTGAATAAATAATCGCATTTGAATGAGTACCATAAAGCTTTTCTTTTGTTGAATGTCGTTAATTTCAGAGGTAGAAAATTCAGTGACGGTGTAGATAAACAGCTGTTTTGAAATATCGCATGTTTAACTATAAGTTAAGCAACTGAAAACGATATAATATTTTACTAATATATGAATTTTAGATTTTCTGAATACACAAATTTAAAATTGAAATTTTCGGAAAAACGTCAAAACGCTTGTTTAAAGAGTTCGAATTATATTTAGATTTGTATGACTATTAAATTAATAATTTTTAAGCTGACAATGCAAATCGATGTATGCATATATAAGTATCAGAGTTAAGAACAATAACGAAGCCTTAGAATGGAATTAAAATACATCACTATAGGAAACCAAAACAGTCTCCAAGAGAAAGATCAATCTTCTAATAAATATCAAAAAAATATTAGAATACATTCAATGATTAATGAGAAAGTGCTACAATTAATATTTGTATCAAATATCAATACAGATATCCAACCATTAAAATAAATAAAGAAATATCTCAATGGATTGTTCAGTTTATGCAATTTCTCAAATAAATTGTTCTTCAACAACAATGCGCAAATTATTCTGGTCTTTGCTACTGGTAATAGGACTAATAGGAAGCGCTTATAAAAGCTATAAGTTTTTAAACTTTTATTTCCTTTATCCAATAGTATTTACGTTAGAAAAGGAGGAAGAGAAAAGTATAAATTTTCCGGCAGTCAGCATTTGTAATTTCAACAGAATGAAAGTTGAATTCATTGAGGAAGGACGTCATATTTACGAAACAAATGTAAATGGAACTCCTTTATTATTTTCTGAGAGAAGACATTTATTTCAGTGCAGTAACATTCAGAGTTCCAAGCGAAATAAAAGAAAAATGGACAAACAACGATTTTTAACGAAGTTTTACAAAATGGACGAAGAAACACGACGTAAAAATGGTCATCACCCTTTTGATTTCAAAAAAAGCTGTCTTTTTAATCGTAAAATATGTCCTGAAAATTTTACTACTTATTTTCAGAACCTACGCTACGGTAACTGTGTAACATTCAATAAACAAACTCGAGAAATGAAACCGCTATATGTGTCTCATATAGGTCCAGACAGTGGTCTAGTTTTGGATTTAAATTTAGAGACTTCGTTTTATTCTCCAGCTACTGAAAGTTTCGGTGCAAGATTTGTAATTCACGATCCAATGAAACTCCTAGTCCAGAAGAACAAGGTTTCAATGTGGGTCCTGGTTATGAAATATCAGTCTCTCTGCGGCAAAGCGTTATGTATAGACTGCCAACGCCTTTCTGGGACCATTGCGTCGATTACGAAAAGCGCCAAGGATCATTTGTCCGAAGTCAGAAAGATTGTGTTAGGACTTGCATCCAAACCGAACATTTTGCGAAGTGCGGCTGCATCGATCCAACTTTAAGTGTAATGAATAACTTATATCACTGCAATTTAACAAACCAAACGCAAATGTGTTGCCTGAATGACGTGTTGAAAAATATGTCAAACTCCGGTCCAATTTGCGATTGTCCTCAACCATGCAGATCTACTTCTTACAACGAGATTTTATCCAGGGCAATTTGGCCCTCCAAAGCGTATATCTTGAAAGATCCTTTCAATTTTCAATATTTTAGAAAGGGAGGAGTTAGATTAAATATATTCTATTCTAGCTTAGAAAGAACTGTGTATAAACAAAAAGCAAAGTTTGAAGGCTTCGAACTTCTAAGTTTTTTAGGTTGCGAATTAGGGTTATGGCTAGGTTTATCCCTTCTAGGCATGTTTGATGTCATGGAAAGATTACCGTTAATTGTGAGACGTATGTTTTTTGGAAGAACTGTTTAACCAAGCAAAAAGCTAAATAAATGAACTTTATACTCTTAAAAGAATAGAAACCCTAATGAATTTTTTAAAAAAATTAAATCATGGTAACATTAGTAAGTTATTCATCTAATATTATAACATTCAGTTAGAGATGAGAGGTGTTTCCCTATTTATAAAAAATATACAGAAGAAATTCATAATTTAGTTAGCTGAATAATGAAAGTTGAGCTATTTCGTAACGTTTATTTCAATTAAACAAAATAATAATAGGCAATTATTAAAAATATTCAAAATATTCAAAAAGAAACTTCGGCACCTACAGCATATTTCGAAAGAAATATTGCTAACAGCAGTTCTGAAACTTCCATGAGACATTTCATAAGTGATAAAATTTTGAATATCCCATAGAAATGTACAGAAGTTGAAGCAAGATAAAAACAAAATAATGAAACATTGAGCTCTTCTGTCGATGATGTGGATCCCTTTATTGCAATATTGTATGTTTGAGGAGGTTTAGCTGCAAAATTAGTTTCCATCACCAGCCTTTGGTTAATGACCTGGGGGCTCAAATTCCTGCCATGAATAATGAGCCAGAATGGATTTTTAGAAATTAAGCGAAATATGCATTTTGATTTAAAAATTTTAAGATAACATATATTAAAAGACGATAAACTTGCTCGAATATCAGATGTTTAGAATACATTCATAGAAAATTGTCACATATGTTTCAAACGATGAATATACATTACTGCAATGAGCAGCTTTTCCCGTCAAAGACACACTGTAGGTTTTTGCAAAATATGACAAACAAACCTGACGAATTTGGCATCAAATTTCGGTTGGTTGTAGATGTGAGCTCAAAGTTTATGATTAAAGCATTTCCATATTTAGGAGAAGTTTATCCGCATTAAATTATCCAAGAATTAGTGAAAGTACAGCCTTATCTCAAAACTTGGTGAAATATAACAAATCACAGTTTTTTACATCTCTGAAATATGTAAAGCATCTAAAATTAAATACACGGCTGGCAATTAAAATTGCAACACCATGAAGGAAAGAAAATACAAAAAAAAATACTGTACGTAAACAGAATGGCATGAAGACAAAATGATTAAATTTGCAAGTAGACTGGGGGCTACAGAGGTGCGAAATTAGTAGAAATAGCTATCATCCCTGGCTGCTAAAAGGGCCCTGATCTGGATAAGCTTGTAGTCGAATTGGGTTTGGATGACAGAAACGGACAACTTATTCCATGCTACTTCAAGCCTGTGTCACACTTCATCAGCAGTATTAGCTGGAGAGGGGTGGAGGGCCAGTCCCTCCAAAACCATGACGAAATGTTCAATTGGTGACACATGTGGAGATCTACAGGGCCGGTGAAGAATCGAATACTCTATGTATTGAGGAAGATCAGAGCACTACGTGCAACATGTGGTCTTGCATTATCTTGTTAGAAAATGGCGTTTGGCAGACCTCGAAGATTTCCAGAAGAGTTTCCAGATACTTAAACGGCCATAAGAATACTGCATGCGGAACCAGGATTTGACTGAAAAGACGACATTGTGCCAATCCTTAAGGGGAGTCGGTACCCTATATATCTTCAAAAAATCGATTTTCAGATTTTGATGTTTCTAAAATCTCCAATTCAAGACCTTTCCAATGATATAATATATTTGCTAATATTCGAATTAGAAGTATGTTAATTTTTATTTTGAATAAAAAGAGTTACACATCAGCTGACGTGCCACGCCCACTTGTGTAGTGAAAAATGTAAACATTGGCCTTTTAAACCTGAGATGTTTGTGCAAAGCCTCACATTATTTTAATAAACATTTCGCAAAGAGCGGCAGAATAACTGTAGTTGTGACTGAAGGTTTGTTTACTATTCTCACGTGCGAATTCGTTTATGCTTTGCTGAACGTTGTGAGATTTTGAATCATTTTTTTTATACATTCTTTGTTGAACTATATTCAGTGTCAGTTGAGTATTTTGGTTTCTTTAGAAATATTGAAACTTAAAGTATGCCAAGATCACGTAAAGTCTTCAAAAAACGTAAAGGAACTTTTTTCAAAGGTAGAAATATTACTTCTAGTAGTAACTCTACATTGGATGCTGATGTAAGTAACAATGACATAAAAACTGATATTAAAAATCCTTGTGCAAAAGAAAGAAAAATTCCTGATTTAAATGCGAGTTTTTCTACATTTGAAGGAAATATAGGTGTTATTAATGCCATAATGAATTTAAATATACTTTCGTTTGTATTCAAGAATGATGTGCGTTGTAAAAAATGTGACAATGGCATGGATATGCAAGTTTTAAAAAATAACTCTGGACTGGCTATTTCTTTCGTTTTGAAATGTTGTGTTTGCCCATATCGTGTGGAATTTTCTTCTTCAGATTATCATGAAGGAACCCAAAGAGCAACTGTAAATACCAGGTATGTATATGCAATGCGTTCCATTGGAAGAGGTGCAGAAGCTGGACGAATGTTTTGTGCACTTATGAATCTGCCTCAGCCACCAACAAGATTTGCCCCGTACAACAAGAGACTTTTAAATGCTGTAAAGCTTGTTTCTGAGGAAACAATGCAAAAGGCTACGCAAGAAGCGGTTTTGGAAAATGGAAGCAATAATAATATTGCAGTTGCCGTAGATGGAACTTGGCAAAAGAGAGGTTATTCGTCTCTAAATGGTGTGGTTACTGTGACCAGCATTGACACTGGGAAAGTCATTGATGTGGAAATTTTATCCAAGTACTGTATGTGCAGCAATAAGGTTTCTCATATAAAAGACTGTAAGCGCAATTTTGAAGGTTCTAGTGGGTCGATGGAAGTTGAAGGTGCTTCAAGAATATTTCAACGTTCATTGACATTGTACGATGCACGTTATGTCACATATTTAGGGGATGGCGACTCCAAAGCATTTGCTGCCATCAAAAAAGAAAACATCTATGGAGATGAATACCCCATCGAAAAGATAGAATGCATCGGACATGTGATGAAGCGTATGGGAACACGATTACGTCGTTTGAAAGCACAAATGAAAGGGAAATTTTTATCTGACGGTAAACGTTTATGTGGCAAAAACCGCTTAACTGAACACGAAATAGATAAATTGCAAACTTATTATGGGTTAGCTATCCGGAGGAATCTGAACAGTGTTCATAGTATGCGACAAGCTATCTGGGCTATTTTTCTTCACAAACTGTCGACAGATGAATATCCTCAACATGGATTTTGTCCCGCTGGAGAAGAATCATGGTGTGGATATAAAAAGGCTGAAGCAACAGGAAAGACTTACATACATAAGAACAGTCTTCCTGTTGCTGTCGTAGAATCTATGCGTCCAATATTTAGAGACCTTTCACACCCTGATCTTTTAAAAAAGTGTTTACATGGCAATACACAGAACCCGAATGAAAGCTTTCATAATGTCGTGTGGTCACGTGTTCCCAAATCTACATTTGTCCAGATTGAAACACTTTCACTTGGTGTTTATGATGCTGTATGCTCCTTTAATAGTGGTAATGCATCCAAGCTGGCTATTCTGGAAAAATTGGGTATAAAACCAGGGGAGTATGCTATAAATGCTATGAAATGCCTCGACAGAGAAAAACTGCGGAAAGCTATTTATGCCTTTTCTGGACAATCAAAGGAAAAGAGGGTAGAAAAAAGACTTAAAAGAAAAAGGTATGTAAACAGCATTAAGAAAAATTCAAATAATACAGCCTATGGAGCAGGACTTTTTTAACCAGGTAAGATTTTGTATTTAAAATCCAGTTTTCTAAAAATGACATTTTTTAAACTGCGTGTACCTTTTTCTCTAAATCTACTGTATCCATTCTCTTGAAATTTTTACAATATATTTCTGATATGTTATTCTATATACTGAAGTGAAACTTTTGTAATATTCTTAAAAACACCAGATATAGAGCAGATATCGTAACAAAAAACTGCTATTTTTCATAAATTCATTGTGATGTTCAGTAAAAAATTTCTTAAAAAAAAACTAAGCAATAAATTCTTAAAATCTCACTTCAGTACATAGATAAATATCTAAACAATGTGAAGATAAAATTTTGACTTTATATGTCCAGTAGTTTCTGAGAAAAAGGTACATAAAAATTCACAATTTAACATTGTCAGTATAGGGGGTACCGACTCCCCTTAATCCAGTTTTGTAGCTCGGCGCACCAGAGTCGCAGCTCTTTCTATGTTGCATTGTCAAATGAAGCCTAAATTATGGCCACTACTCTGCTGCTAATGTCGTCGTACTCTATGAGCAAATACTTGGCGTGCTAATGCTGTGCTCACAACGTGTTTGTTCTCTCGGGCATTAATCATGAGAGGGCGTGGAGTTCCTGCATGCCGTTCAGAATGATGTTCTGTGAGACATTGATTCGATATTCGCTTGACAGTGTTTGGATTTCAACCAGTGCGAGGGGCAATATCACAGAGCGACGATCCATACTCTCAATCTTACCTTTATCCAATTTCGACACTTGAGGGTAAGTATTTAATTTTATTATTCGAGGCAAAACGCGATATTCTGAGCAAATTCTGAGTTCACAAAGCGCTTTCCGAATGAGAAATCCACTACACAACTTTTCTTTCATGCAGTGTTCAGATGTCATTTCTCCCTCCTGCCTTCGTCAAAAAGAGCTGAAATATTAATATCATTTGCATACCCCAACCTCCTCTTCCTTTCTTATGATTTTGACATTCGTCAGATCAATCCTCTCAGGTGTTACAATTTTAATTGCCAGCAGTGCAGTTTGAGCTGTATCGGAACCATCAACAGAGCAAAAAGAGAAATTCTGAAATCTTTGAAGAAACCGTAAAAATGAATTATATTCAACACCCTTCGTGATACATAATAACATTATTCTTGTTTTTTACCTATGTAAAAAAAACAAAAATATTCTTCTTAGCACATTACATTCTTCACTAGAAGTTACTTAAAACGAGAAGAAAACTCCCGAAATAATAAATTTCTACAATTCCCCAAAATTTGGATTCGATGTTGTAGAACAGATGGCACGAAATTATTCCGTGAAATCTGCATCAAGGCTTAGTTTTTTCAGATAGCGGGGATTAATGCATAGATAGTTCTTAAAGAGACAGAATCGAAGCAGAAGAGACTTTATTCTAAAATTAGCGGAGGAGTTAGCAAAGAAATATACTGCAAGAGAATCCGAAGTTTTTCGCCCACGTACTAACCCAGAAGTTTGAAACAAATAAAAACGTTGCGAAAAAAAACAATGAAAAGACAATAAAACTTATACTGTGTGAGAAAACGTTTCAAATATTTATGTATGGATTATGCACAGCAAAATAAAAACAGCGTTCTGTGTGAAAAGTTTCGAAAAAAAATAGTATAATTTAAGTAAAATGTCTTGCATATTTAACTTTAACTGTGATATAATATCTTATTAATCTGTTGGAACATTATGAGATTTGAATTAATTAAAATAAATGTTCTTTAAAAGATTTTTTAACATTTCATTTTATACTACCTGAAAATACTATCTGTATGTTTTCTGAAATTAGACATTTAAATTTTCTGTGATGATAATTTCCGATAAGTTAAATTTCATTTTAAATAATATTCTGGAAGCTAAATGTTATAAAATATTAAGTAAAAATCATTGTATTAATCAAGAAACACTTTATTTTCTATCTTTATTACCATAAATCTTGCAATTGATATAAAATTGCTTTAGTCTCATTGCTCGCTAGAAATTAAACTTTTTAAGTTTCATGCACCTTTTTCGAATCGTTTAGAATGAAGTTGATGAAGAGGAGATATTATTATTGAGTTTTGCGTTGAATTTAAACTGTTTTTTTGTTTGTTTTATTATGACCTACATTCCTAGTTCAGTGACATCAATTTTCGTTGTATATATAGAAATAAGGATTAAAGTAATTATTCAAGCTTAAAGAAATCTTACAAGGTATTAATAATAAAATTCTAAATAAAAAGGTGTCAGATTATGCTCATTGAGATGGTACTTCGTGCACTACAAGGTATTTCATTATGTAGTTTTAAACAAATTAAAATATATATATAATTTTTTATAATAATTTTACATGGAGAAATAGTAAATTATGTTTTATTATACATATTTTATGCCTTGTTGCGAAATTAAACTACATATTTTTATTCTGAGAGGTTTCCTTTTAGATTATAAATATCAATGTACCATTATTTTCTACGAGCACCGTAGCATACACATAACAGATGCAGCTCTTCCTCAAAAATAAGGCATTAAAATATTATTAATCTTGGAGAATACTATTAATTCTTCAAAATGTACAAACATTCTTAGATTTAAAAATGATGACGACTTTAATAACAAAAAGAATCAAAATAAATTATGCGATAAAAAGTCAAATAAGTCTTTATATATTAAACATCTGGCAAATGATAAAATATTAAACACAGTAAATTATTCAAGTAATTTATAATATTCTTTTCAGATATTAAAATAAAAAAAAATTGATAAATAAAATTAAAATAAATACAGTTTAAGGATACTAACACATTGATCAATAACTCCCGAGTCTAAAATTGAGGACAACATTTTTTTTGCAAATTTTTTTTTTATTCATCAACATAACACCTTTTGTTAATCACCTTTGAAATGCAATCGTTCAATGCTTTTTCCAAATCTTTTTTTTTTTCGCAAGAAATCTTTTTTGTTGCGAGTAAATAACGATAAACAGCTTTCAGAATCATCGACTCATTTGCTGTTTTTGTTCCATCGAAAGCAATCGCGGCACCCACTTGGAAAAAACCTTTTTCACTTCACTTCAAAAAACCTTTTTCCTGGTCCGATCGACTTAAAATTTTGACACGTTTCAAGCAAAGGTTAGTACTCTAGAAAGACCTGGTTACTGGTTTACTTCGAGCGCCATCTCTGGGTTAGTCTCGGGAGTTATTGATCGATGTGTTATAACTATTGTTTCCCCCAAAATTTAAAGTAAATTTTATGTATTAACCTGTTGACAACGAGAAATGATGTTTTAACGTTAGGGATCAGGGACATATTTCAAATAATATAATTTAAGTGGATTAATGTCCAGTTTTGAAACATTTTAATAATCCAAGCTCACACTAATTAAAATAAGCAGTCAATATTAGAGTTAAAAAAAGTCTATAATCATTAACACATACTTAATTATTAAAACTGTAAAGAAAAAAAGAAGAAAGGGTCAATATAAAATATCAAAATGAAGCGATGTCTGGTAAAATCTTTCAAATTGATTTCTGGTATTACTAAGTTCCTGTTATGACAACCATGATTGCGCTTTAATTTTTAATATATATATTTGCATATAAATATATATTACTTATGTATTATAAAAAAGAAAATTTTATTGATACATTTCAAGAAAAATAAAAGTTCAGAATACATGATTTCCCCCTTAAGATCGGAAACAATATAGCCTTTGCTAAGTTAAATTAATGAAAATATTTTTCTTCGGTTAAATATAATACTAGAGTGCATCAATTATCAACTTAAACATTAGTATCAATTTCTACATGAAAAAAAAGGACAACAAGACTATACCCATTAAATTTAAAACCTTGTTTAAATTTTTAAAACATAAGAAACCCCCCCCTCTAAAATAAAATGTTGCATTTTATGAGTAATAAATGGTACATGAGCCATTGAGCTGAAAGTATAATGGCTCTTGGAGTATTGCATTGAAACTGGGAAAATAATGACTGTGGTAATTTATTTTTGCTACTATATATAAACTGAATAATTAATGAAAAAGAAGGATAAAGTAATTTTTTCTAAGTAATCAATAAAAGAAATCAATAAAATTAAGTGACTGAAAACCAAAGCACACGATTTTGATGGGTTCTTCAATTTATGCTTTTTCTCAGATTATTCCTGCTATGTCGAACTTACGTAAACTATTCTGGTTTTTTCTCCTGATTATAGGAACCATAGGATGCGTTTATAAAAGTTACAATTACTTCAAGATGTACTTTCTCTTTCCGATAGTATTCACGTTAGAAGTGGAGCAGGTGAAACGTTTGGAATTTCCAGCCGTAAGCATCTGTAACTTCAACAGAATGAGGAAATTCGTATTATCCAGAGATGCTCCATTATTACTCTCAGAACGCAGTAGTTCATTTTACTGCAATGCTGCAAACGATTCAGAAAGAGATGAGATTAAGGAGAGTCTGCAGCAATTCTACGAAATGGACGAAGAATGGCGATGGAGGAAAGGTCACAAACCTTCGGATTTTATGCAAAAATGCTTATTCCACAGTAGATTTTGTCCTCGGAATCGTTTATCTTACTTCCAGAACTTACGTTACGGTAATTGTATAACATTTAATAAGCTAAACAAAGAAATGGAAACTTTGGCAGTATCAGATGTTGGACCCAATACTGGGTTAATATTAGAATTAAATTTGCAATCATTTTTTTATCATCCAAGTACGAAAGCACTCGGAGCTAGAGTTGTAATTCACCTTCCGAATGAGACTCCGAATCCAGAAGACCAAGGATTCAATGCAAATC
>BMAW01051579.1:383849-404609 GCA_019974015.1 Nephila pilipes | reverse complement strand
TTTTTAATAAAAAAATATTTTAATTAAATGTAATTCCTCCTTTCAAAATTTTTACTAAACATTAAATTTTGCTTCATTTCGAGTTATTTGGGGCATAGCATACTTAGATAATTACCCCATGATGTTTTTAGGATAAATTGTTAAATTTATATTTAGTCTTCAAACACTCCAAGCTGTCTTTGGGATTTTAGCTTCAGAAAAATAAGTAATTCGAAATAAAAATAAACATTTCGTAATTTAATAATTGATTGCATAATTTTCAAATATCAAGCTCATCAAAACCTGTGAAATAGCTTTTTAGAAATAAAAAAAATTGAAAACCTCCCCCCCGAAAAAAAAAATCATTAAAGAAATTAAAGTTGAAACAATTTAAAAATTTTGTTTCTATATTTATTACGAAACTAATGCAGCTATAATTGGTTCTAAAGTCATATTAATTTTATAAGCAGATAAAAACCAGTGATATATTTATAAAACACATAAGACATATTTATGAAAATTAACGAAATATTTTATTACAAATAGCATAAATGTTATCACACAAGTGCATTTAAAATCTATGGCGCAAGCTCAGTTTTTTCTTATTGGATACTCGTTCATTATTTTTAATTACTGAAGCACATAAAAATATTTTACCTGTGTATTGGTGTCAAAATACTAAAAATATCTATTTTTTATTGCATCATTTTTGAAATTAAATGTTAATGATTTTAATCTGCATTTATATTTCACTTAGCTATTTTTAAAAATATTCGTAAATGTATGAAATAATGATTTTTTGATGTTTTTTTCTATGCAGAATTAAATTGCTCCGTATTATATAAACTTCAAAATATTATTGACATAAAATATCTACTCATACATAAATATAAATTAAAAGTTGTGGCGACAAGAATTTTGAATTCTGAGATTAACAGGGAGGGAAAAGTATTATTTTATACATTTTTTTTAAACAGAACTTTATGTAATTTTTAAAAGTCGAATTTTTTAATTACATTGACCCGTGTGGTGACCGGGGATGACAGAATAGTCTCACTGTAGCTCATGCATGTCGTAAAAGGCGACTAAAATGGGTACCCAATGTCTGGGGGTATAGCCGGGCACCCTGCCCCTGAGGATTATGTCAGGGGACCTCAGGGACTTGCTTCTTTAGGTAAGTACGGTCATCATGACCCGGAGGCACCTTAGTGATCTTTTTCTTTCTCATGGGGTTTACTGTCTTTGGTAAACACAGGTGACGCACCCCCGGGATACCCTAGAGATCCTTCTCTATTTTCGAACCAACTTGTCAACCAATTTGTCTTTTCTTCCATTTTGTTTCACGTCTAGACCACAGTTAAATCATTTTTGACGCAACATAGCCATATCTGGCTCTTGCGCCAATAAACCTTACATTCACTCACTCACATTTTAATTACATTGTTAAAATGACCAATCAACATTAAGTAGTCGTTTCTGCGGTATATTAAAGACATAATTAAAGTTTTTTTTTTTTTAGCTTTTAAGTTAAATTTAAATTGCAAAGCGCAATACAAATACAAATGCAAAAATGCATTAAAAGTTTTACTTTGTTATGTATGAAAAAATATAACAAAAGATATAAGAGAAAGATAGAATATTTCTTAACATAAAATGGACATTTACTCTTCCCCCTCCATCACCACCACCACGTGATTAAAATTGTCTTTTAAAGTTATTAATTTTAATCTACTAATGTGTTACTTATTAACATGATTCTTGTTTTTAATACAGTTTTTATTTCTTTGTAAAAATAACTTGTATATATCCCATATACTTTTACATTGAATAAAATGTATGCAATTCACGCAACCATATTTAACAATCCAACAAACTCTTGATGGATACAACATTTTTAATTAGAAAATACTCTCAATTTGATACTTCAATTTAAACCTACATTCCTCTTTTCAACAAGAATAATTAATGTGTTGTTAAGCAAAGTTTCAAAGGCATACATCATTCTTACTGCTTCATATCAAAAATGATTAATGACTTTCAAATATATGAAATGAAATTTTCTTTTGAAAAGAGTAATATCAATAACTTAAATGAAAGAAGCATTATCCTTGAATAATTTCTACTATTTAAAAGTCAGCAAAATTATGATGAATAATTTCTAGCTTTCACGAAATTAAAAACCCCTTCAGAACTTTATTCTTGAAACTACTCGTATTTCCAAGAACACGAAAACTTTTCCTATTTATAACATAAAAGGATTTATCTTGGAAGATTTGTACTTCTTAAAAATATGTATAAATCACAGCGAGAGAGAGACAAATGCGTTTATGGAAAAGGATATATTAGTATACCCATTCAGCGTATAACCTCCTCTTGAATTACGCGATATATATGTTTTTCGGGGGAAAAAAAAATTCTCTTTCAGTTGCGGGTTCGATCCTTGGCCGCCAAAGACCCGCCGTGTAGCCGGGGCTGATGCACGTTAAATCTATTCGGGGCAAAAAGTCCTCCCATTGGCGTGGTGTGGATGTTAGGAGAGGGGGTGCCAGTTCAGGTGTCGTCCTCGTCGCTTGACCATGGTTCAAAATTACGAGGTCCGTCGCCAATAGCCTTCGTGTTGCTTCTAGTGCGACGTTAATATAAACTAAACTAAAAACTCGAAAACATTTTCAGTTGACGGGATCACACTGAAGCACCTGAGCGTTATGCTTTTAATCTCCCTGTCTGGTACAAAATTTTAAAAAAGAACTTTACTTCGGCTTTTCCTGCCCAGAACTGCGTTTGTGAATTTAATAAATTTAATATTGTATAAAATTTGGATTTCGAAAAATCACGCCTGTTGTAACGATGCCAAAAGGAGATGTTAATTCATTAATAGAAATGCATGTTCAATTAAATTTTAAACCTTGTAAAACGATTTAAAGAAGATAATATATTGATCGCTTATTAAAGCCTCACTTAAAAGTAGTACAAGGGAAAATGATGATTGGTAACGTGATTTTCAAATAACATTTGCGTAGCGTTTTTCTTTCACATTTAATTTTCCCAAAATTATTTATTGCTTCGGAGCGCTACTTGAATCTTTGACAGTTTCTTTGTCTGTGACAATTTTCATTTTTGGCGCGCTATCTAAATACGATTTCATTTCGGCGGATGTTGCGAATCACGATTATTTACATAATAAGTAACATAAAAAAATTTTCAAGTCAATTCCTACTTAGGTCAACAAAGAAAATTTTTATTTTAGTTACTTTTTATTAAATAATTACAATTAATATAAATACGTATACACATGTGACAGAATCACAATATTAAGTGGCAAAATAAATTAATCCGATAAATTAAATGGTTGGATTGCAGTTTGGTAAAACCAGCCTTGGCGACAGGAATTATTTGGTGGTATTTTGCCAAATGTGGCTACCCAGGTGCACTTCGCGGACTTAACGTTCGGCCAAAAAAAATCTCCAAGTTTGGCAATTTTTGAATGTATTTGGGCTAAATTGCATTTCATCAATTAAATTTTATTAATATTTTGAAAAAAACTGTATTAACATAAAGTGTCATCCACTACAAGTTTAAAAAATGTATTTAAACTTGAGTGGATGAATAAAAAGTATTTTATTAACGATTGAAAATCGGAACAAGTTATATAGGGAGAGTGTGAACTAATAGTAGGAATTTAAAAAAGTAATAAAAACATACAGGAGAAATTGTTTTCGGCTAGAAACAAGGTAAGGGTAGCGAATAATATATATATATATATATATATAAATATATATCACATGTATATTTTTTGTATTATCCCCATTAATACATCTATTTCTTGGTTGATTTGAAATTTTATTTTTTAATATCAAAAAATTCAGGCATTTAAGTATTAAGTGATGAGAACAACGTATGATTTGTGGCTTCTCAGACTCCAAATGTGAAAAATTGGGAAAGCTAAATGAGTATTTTAATTAAAATAGCTGCTTAAATGTTTGAGTTACTACCTGTTTTCAGCTAAGATACTTTAGTATAGAATTATTAAAAACTTCAAAAAAAAAAAAAAAAAAAAAAAAAAAGTTAAATAAGGTAGGTATTCTCGAGAAAATTGTGGCAATGGTTGGAAAGAGATCCGAGTGAAGGTATCCCGGCAGGCGCTGTTTCCGTCGAGTCACGAGCTGAAGTCCAGTTACCACTAAGGACACAACGTGCAAAGAAGTTGATGCGGTGTAGATGTCTGAAGAGAGAGATGCATGATCAGATGTGATGCTCGTTACTTAAACGAGGCTCAATATTATCTGTACCATCACCTATTTTCCGGAGTTAAAATTAAACACTGCATTAATAAACAAATCTAGGGAAAATCGCATTTAAAAATCATTTTATCATTCTAAAGATTTTACATTCGTCAATGCGTAAGTATTCAATTATTACGTTGTTCAAAGAATAAGTATTTTTTTCAATTCTTTTAATTCCTGAGATTACGCACATCAATTACCCTTATGTAATCTTACTATAGATTTCCATGTTTTCCTTTTAAAATATTCCTTTTCCATCCTCATATTTACTTACTAAGTTTGTATTAAAATCAATATTTAGTTTTATATTACAAAATGTTTAAGTTATTCCTAATTAAGTTTCTGAAAAGAATTATTTTTATTTGAAAGCCGTTTTCCAGTGACCTAGTTGTTAATTATTCCAATAACAATTTCTTTAAACTTTAATAATCAGCTAAAATTCTTAACCGTCTGCATAGAAACACCTCCACTCCACTTCATTTCCAGTCTCCTACATAACAGAACCCCTATAAGGGAGCGTAATTATTTTTTTTTTACCTAATCACCATGCAGCGGCTTCTGATTACCAAAAATGTTCCAAAGATTGCAATTACCATACTGAAGAAATTTTGTTCAGAAAAAAAAATTAACCACATCTTCAAAAATAAAAGGGCTCACCGAAAAAAGAAAATTTGATCCTCTTCTAAATATTCAAGCGTCTTAACCATTAAAAAATCAATACCACCACACGTTGTCTCGAAGATCATCAATCTAAGCTTTTGCATCTAAAAATGTTTACAATCTCATAATTTTGAGAATATCTTTTGAGTTAACTGATCCATTTATTCAGAAAATGAAAAGTATTTTCATCATATTTTTTTTCACCTGTAGTGTTATTTTACACTCGTATCATTCAGTTATTTCGATCATCATATCAGACGTTTAAGTATCTTATTTTCTAAGAGGAAACCATAAAGAGTAAAATATGTTGATGAGTGAATGTGGTGAAAATGAAAATTTATCATCTCTTAAGTGCTTTTACACTGAAATATTTGGATTCTTTTACAGAGATTTGAAGATTTTTTTTGGTAATATAAGTATTATTAAGGAAAGATTTAAATATTTTGATTTCGGGGGGATAAGTGTGTATTACATTCACGACAGTAGAGTTAAAAATATGTTTGGGTAAATGCATGTTATTTGATAATGTACTTACATTTATTTGATTTATATGGAAAAAAAATGATGTATTATTCCTTTATTTTATAGAATGATTACCGTTAATGGATGTCTCAAAAACGAAGTTAGTAGAAATCTCATCACATCTAATGCAGTAACATTGTACTAAAAAGTGTCACTTGTTTTTTCATTAACTTATGAAGCATGGAAGAAAAATTGTTGTATTTATTTGAATCAAATTGTAAATATTCAAAGTCTAGAACACTTTTGAAAAGTAATACTTTTAAATTACTGGTAAAGTAAGTACTTTCAATAACCCGTTCACTCCCAGGGTGTCACATGCGATACGCTCGCGTTTGCTCTCTTGTGCCCAGCGTATCACATTCCATACGCTCCGAGAATGGATGCTGCAGCCCAACGTATCAATAGAGATACGCTTGATGAGAAAGTTTTATTTGATTTTTTAACGTTCCTATATGGCGTTACAATACCGCGAAATCTATACAGATAGGTTATTTGGAGTGTTGACCTTGGTGATATGTGCTTGGATTTCACTTCTGGCTACCGGGGGGGGGGGGGTAATTGTTAAAAGCATGTGCTGCGGCACGGCTCTTTAAATGTGATGGCATGATTTTAGGGGTACACTTGCTCTTAGATTGCTTTTTTTCTTTTCTTCTTGCTTCTTAGAAGTTCGAATGATAATTTATGGATGTTTATGTGGGTCAGCGCTTTGGGTAGCAGATACTCTCAGCTGTTCGTTTCATTCGGTCGGTTTTTATTTCTAGTGACAGTCAATTCAATTATTTTGTCTTCAAGCCATACTATTACGTACCAGAAATAACTATTTTCTATTTGCTTTTCTTCTTGGTGTTGAAATTGTAATGGCCAGCAGCGAAGTGCTTACAAAAAAAAAAAAAAAAAAATATGATGAAATATACCTTTGCAACGACATTCATGTCATCTTATAATTAAGGTCAAAAGCTGGAGTAATGGTAGCTTTTCATTGATACTTTAAAAGTGAGCATAGAAGCAATGCTTCTTTACACTGGGATTAGATATAATTAATTCCATTCCTGTAAATTATGCTTCAAGAGGAAAATAAGGTTATGATAACCTGGCGGATATCTTATTTGTGTTGAAATTGTGTGTTAATAAGAGAAAAGATGTGCTTTCTCGAAAGTAAATTCCATTTTTCTAGGAATAGAACAAGGTTATATATATGTATACAAGTGTACAAATGAGATGGTCGTACAAAAGATAAACATTATAGCGTATCGAACTGGCTTTTAAAATAGTTTATAGATCTCGGTGATAAAAATATAGTTAACCTACCTCTTGCAGCACCAACAATTATATTATTTCCACAGCATTAGATAAAACTGAGATTCATACAGATTTTCATAAATTCTCTTGATCTGTATTGTAAGGCCTTTATGCTTATACGAGGTTAATTACCGTAGATAACGGATGTTAAAATAAAAAAAAAAGTATATTTATAGGCTCAGAAACTCGAAAATTTATGAAAAATGAACAGAATGAAATTGTTCTCACTAAGGCAGAAAAATGTACAGACGTAATTTCTTATAGTCTCACCTGGCCTTTTTTTCAGATAATTTAGAAACAATTAGCGACGAGCATGGTGAAATAATTTACTATAGAGTTCTGTTACAATTGCAATGAAATGCAGCTATCTTTGGTGGCTACTGGTGATTCACCAAGTGAGAAAATACCGAATATTATTAACGAATAAACAAGATTAGTATTATTTAACTTATACACTTAAGGTGTTCTCTGCTGTATAAAATTTTTGAAAATACACTGTAGATATGTAAGTTATTAGGTCGCCCAGTCTCCTAAATTTATAATGTTATAATCTATAAAAACACATTCTTCATTTAGCAAAAATAAGAGTCATCTATAAATTTATATCATTTTTATATACCCAATAGTGTATTCAACTGAAATAACAGTTTTAAGTTTAAGAAAATATAAAAACCCAATTTACCTAGGAATTTTTTTGTTTAACGGAAAATTTGATGTTTTTTCCTTAAAAATGAGTAGAAATTAATTTTTTCTCTCTCTACCCCAGTCATAATCCTCAAAGAATCCTAAAATTAGATATCAATTCTCAAATATAAAATAAAATTATTGCAGCAAAGAAAAATTATGTCCAGTAAAAAGACATGCAGCATTTCTTAATATTAGATTTTATAGTTATAAAAATTAAAATTATATCCTGATAATAAAGTTGTCATTATTTGAGAAAGGCTATTAGAGAAAACTGTCAGGTTAGAAATCTTACGTTTTTTAAAAAAGCCTATATATATATATATATATATATATATATATATATATATATATATATACACGAAATGATTTAAACACTTTTTTCTATTTAAATTTTTATAGTTGCTGATATATCAATCTATCGTCAAATTTGAGCATCATCTTTATTGTGATAGATATTTTAAATTAATCGTCACAATGGAAGTAGTATTCCAATACAAAAGACAGCGATGTTACAAGCAGAGCGAAAGCGAGAGGGCTGGAAATACAACACCACAGCACATATGAGCCAGAAGAGAAGGAATTTTCACTTATTTTGACTTTTATAGAAGGAATTTTCCATTTTTAGGCGCAATAGATCACATGATATAGATGTAAGGATTCTTAGGGATGATATAGATGTAAGGATTTATATGGCCTCCAACAACTAGTAGGGATAATCCCTTTTGGACTTCAAACATGTGAACAGTGTAGTCATCAAATTTTTATGAGCTTGTGATTGCATAAATTAAAGTTAAAAATTAGTGTTGTCAGGAAATAAGATGAACGCTTTATTTTTAAGTGAGAGAAAGGGAAAAAAGAGGAAATTAAATTATTTTTAGTGAAACTATTACAAATTTAAATTGACTGAATTAATATATATATATAACAGGGATTAAAAAACTTTTCCGTTTTGTAAATTACTTTTTTAAAACCATTATATTTTTATTACATGCAGCTCTGAATTTAATCTGAAAATCTTTCCGAAATGAAGTATTCTGTTTTCAGACATATGATTTTTAATCAAATTCTCTTTATTCTAATCGTTCTTTTGTTATAACTATAATCGTTACATCTCAAGGTTAGTTTTTAAAATTCAAACGTACAATTTTGCTGAATATTTGAAAGCTATTCCTCCTTTTAATGCAGATTTGAAGCAAATGAGATGCAGCAACATATTGACATTGTCGAATGAAAATATTTGATAAGCAATTCTTTAATAATGCCTCTAAAAGAATATTATTCAAAAATTCATTTCAGATAACCCAATGAAATTGGCTTAAAGATTATACCATTCATCAATTTCGAAAACTACATATTCTGTACCATTAACCGCTATAGCTCTAGCTTATGTCTGAATGTGTAAGTATTCCGAAAAAAATTAACAAATCCTTTCAAGGTAAAATTCCTGCTGAGAACACTTCGTGAAAAATTACTGCTGCTTCGAAGTATATCGTGAAATAACTTGCAGAAAATTGGATCCGAAATTAAGGTCCAGTTTTTCTTTCAAGCGAGAAGGCAAAGATGAGACTCTTTCGTGTTCTGAATGAAGTGTTATTTATCACCTTTAATGTAAAATGGTTATTATTGTACCTTCATCGTATCATTCAGGAATCTACAGCTTACAAAAATCTCAAGTGGCTCTAGACTTGATAGTGAAGTTGTTTTTTGAAGGCAATTTCGCAAATGAAATTAGTTGAATAAATATATGAGAAAGATAATTATACTTCTTAAGACTTGTGCACACTTTTAAAATTATCCTAATTGATTTAAATAATTCATTAAGATATTTACTTAGTGAGATTTTATGAAAATATTTATTTAATGAATATTTCTGAAGATTATAGATTCAATTTTGTAATAATCACTTAACATGTTTGCTTATTATATAATTGAAGTTTTTCATCACACAATTTATATTTTTGTGGAATACTTTAAATAAATAAATTACAACGTGTGGTTTAACGGAAGTTTTTAATACTGTTCTGTCGAAAATAAAAGAAAAAATACGTATAAAATCTTTGCTAACAAACTTTGACCTTATATCTATGATAAGGACATATCAATTCTTTTTTTTTCATTTCGTTGATAATTCAAACATATATCTTTGGAGTTTTAAATTCATAATTAAACAAATATTGAAACTGGTGTACATTGGACAACTGGGATATGTTCCTACTTTCAACTTACAAGAACAAGTGTTGCATTTATTCCAGTGCATAATTTATCATTCCAGTATTCCAAAAAGTCTAAATGTTCATAATGACTTAAAACCTATAGAACTGTAAAAAAAAAACGAAACAATTTTTACATATGAGGGCTTCTTAACTTTGTATATTTTTAACATGTAGAAAATGATATTACATAATTATAAATTTTTGAATATCATTACAAATCCTTTTAATTCACGTTAATTACTGATCAACCTAGCGTTCGAAATTAATGTGATAAACACCAGTCATCTCTAATTTGATCGAACAGTTGAAACCGAATTAAACTAATCCATAATATTAATTTATATTTATGTTAATACTTCCTTCCATAAATTCTTCAAATGGCTGTATAATTATAGGACAATTCTGTCCATGTATCTCAGAAGGTAAGGAGAGATATGTGTTAGGACATTTATTAGCCCTACAAATGGAGAAAAGTTATATATACATATATATATATATAAATAATTACTCCGTAGATATTTTTTTAGATAAAAGTAAATGGCTCATAGTGTGTATTTTATGACACAACAGCTTAACGAAAAGAGTGCAATTTACGTTGACGTTATCAAAATAAGCAAATGTAATGGAACAGTTAAAATTAAATATCTTATTTCAAAACAATTTTTTCTTAAAAATAAAAAAATATATATATTATGTAGCAGTAACTAAAGTCAGATTCCGAATAACTCAATTATTAGCCAGGGAAGGGAAACCATTCACCAAAGTTGAATTAATTAAAATCATGTTCTCTCGAGTCAGCCGAAGAAATATGTTCTGAGAGAATGCATGTGTTTTAAACTCTCAATCGTCTGACAAGCACAACTGATAGAAACATCGAGAGCATCGGGAAACACAATAACGAATTAAAAAAAAAGCCAAAACATTCCAATGAATTCGTTCGCTCTAGATAAATCGACATACTTTACTGACACGGTCCAACTATTTCTGGTTATTGGTGGACTTAGTTTGAGGTTACCGAAGAATTCATTCAGCGAAGTTCACTCAATAAGTCTTAGAAAATCCAAGAGATGGCGCACGTAGCGCCAAAAATGGTTTGTTTATAGTAAGCATCAGATCTCATAGACTGTAGTCTAAGTTTCATTTGTTCGTATTTGTAATCATGGCTCCCTTTGCTACTCAAAAATTCTTCATTACTTTTTCAACCGATGAGGCCGTCTTCGTCACTTCTAGAAATTACTAACCGGAAGAAACCCATTGTTTTGTTTGTTGCTTGGTTTGGGGGCCGCGGTAGCCTAGTGGTCAAGGTCGTAGACTAGCGGCTGGCGGTTTTCGTTCAGTCGCGGGTTCGATCCTTGGCCGCTAAATACCCACCGTGTAGCCGGGGCTGATGCACGTTAAATCTGTTCGGGGCCCAAAGTCCTCCCGTTGGCGTGGTGTGGATGAGGAGAGGGGGGTGCCAGCTCAGATGTCGTCCTCGTCACTTGACCGTGGTTCAAAATTACGAGGTCCGTCGCCAATAGCCCTCGTGTTGCTTCTAGTGCGACGTTAATATAAACTAAACAAACTTGTTGCTTGGTTTCCGGTGTACTATGATGAATCTATTTCTCATCGACGGCGATGATTCGATGCAAAGTGACGTAGAAGGCTCGATGCGGCAGCAACCAATGTTTGATTTGACAAGAAATGACTATGAATTAATGTCATATTTGTTTCGACTCGGTTTAACAGATAGCAGTACCCAATTGCAACATTAATTTAGCTTAACGATACCGTCTGTTTTAGAATACAAGTACTTTTTGAACCACCCTCGTACGAGTAGCCATCATGGAACAAAAGGCAGCCGAAAATATCTACAAGAAAGTCGATAACAAGCTAATACAGTATGATTTTCGTTGGAATCAGTTAAAATGTGTCACAAATTATTGCTGTCCAAATTTGTGAGGAGCGAGAGTGGATTAGTTATATTTTACGGCCTTTTAGGGTCAAAATACTCAGTATTTTCGGTAATTCACTGTACTTTTTTCCACCGGGTTGGAATGTACTTTAGAGTAAATTCCCGTTAGCGACAAAAGTTGTTTACACTTTTTTGGCGATATTTTTACAATTGTGGTTACCATGCTTTCTCTCCTCTGCGGTGGCTTTAGCCGTGGCAACCTTACGAATAAGGCATATGATACATGATTTTCAGTAAGAAGTTATTTTTTTTTATATTTATACCTTTCTCTGATCATTTTTTTTTCTCTGTTTTGTTGCAATCGCCGGGGCTACCTATTCGAATTTGCCACACGAATACGGATGCCGGATTACCTGATTTTTTTTTTTTTTCATTATACAATCCTCGGATCCTATTTTTTTCACTATTTATACTTTTCGAATTTGCCACACGAATAAGTATGCCGGATCACCTGATGTTTTTTTTTTTCGTTATACAATCCTCGGATCCTATTTGTTCCCACTATTTATGCTTTTCGAATTTGCCACACGAATACGGATGCCGGATCACCTGATGTTTTTTTTCGTTATACAATCCTCGGATCCTATTTTTTTCACTTTTTATAATTTCGCCGGGGCTACTTTTTCGAATTTACCACATTAATCGGAATTACAGTCTTCCATCTTTTTTTTCCCCCGTCTGTCTGGATTACTTTTTTACAAAATTCATTACACCTGCGCAATCTCACAGTCAGGCAGCTGTTTCGGATGTTTTTTTCTTTTAGCCAATCACATACAGTACCTATTTAAGTCTCCGTTTCTAAAGCGAAACTAAATATATATATATTTTTAATCTTAACCAATCATGGGTTAATCGTTTGGCCTTTTCCATTGTCTAGTGCCGACTTCTCAGAGTTCCTAGAATTTTCTTTGTCCGTTATTCCGGTGTAATAGTTGTGCAGTTCAGTGGTTTATTAATTTTGCTGTGTTTTCGTGCTTTTGCGTTTTACGTTCTTAAACGTTTTTTTATTCAAATTCTCCTGCTTGGATGATATTGTGTTTCTGCGTCTTTTACCTTACCGTCAATCATTTACTCCAATCCCAGTTTCTTTGTCGAGGGAGAATTTGATTCTTACATGGATTAATTCATGTGGAGACGAAGACACAATCATTCTATTCAGGATGAAACCTACAAGGAGTTTTTTAAAACCGTTATTACTGTGTACTCGCCGTAAAATCGAGACGCCACTGAAACTTAGGTAAGTCGAAAAAATCCTACTTATCAGCTTCGCGGAGTTCAGGCTCCGCCGTAAAAGTCGCTAAATTTGGCGATTTTTCAAATTTCGCCAAGTAGTTACTCTAAACTACAGTTTCACCTTCCACCGGCACGCCGTTTCGTGGTAAACCTTAATCATTCATATGTAATTGAAATCTATGTGACAGTGGTCACAAACACACATTGACTTAACATATGTCAATTCAATTTTTCAATACAGATTGAATCCTGATTAAAGTCAGATTCATTACAGACGGTATCGTGACACCGTGGAACAGTTCAATATTTTAAACTCAGGTAAGTATCACAATTTTTTGGACTAGAGAAAAACTGCCCATCCTCACTGTTATCTAACAGTGAATGGCTGTAGAAGTTAGCATATTTTCAGAAGACATGTGATACATCATAATTAATTTAAAATTACAAGGAGAAACAATGTTCATATGTTAAATGTTCAATCATATAGTCATAATTTATGCAATATTTGAAAGTATTATTATGACATTTTTAATGGTGTAAAAATTCAAATATTAGTGAAATCCCCAATCGCAAAATCTTTCACTGCGAATGTATTTTCTGAGAGTAAATTAGAAACAAAAATATTTTTTCGATATTAATGCAAGAACAGAACACCTTTCTATATTTCAAAATTCAATTGGCTGCACATTTGTGAAGCATCCTGTCGGACTTTCAACTGGAGGTGATAGATCTGCGTCGTGATGCTATGTTTAAAGAAAGAAGTCTAAACAAATTTTATAAATCTTTTGGAACATAAATACGGTGAACAGACAATTCATGATGATAAAATTATACAAACGGAAAGATTTCATAAATATCACATAAATGTAAATTTACGAACATGATAACTCCAATATAGATAAATTAATATAAGACTGTCCTATATTATTCAAAACGGCATTAACAGATTATTGATAACGAGTTACCTATTGAAAAAAAGAATGAATAAATTATTTTAAGTTTAGAAAGCTTGAAAATGATTCAAATTATATTTGCATATGATTCCAATCACAATCCTTTTTTATTTTTCATCTAAATAGATTTCAGTAACAAAATTGTATTGCATACTTTAAAATCCCTGTGTAATGAAGGCATCACATTTTAATGTTCCATGCTATTAATCTTCAGAACCTATCAAAAGTTTTAATTAAATTTTCAATTCAGTGTCCGTTCATGATTAATTTTACCAACGCGTTATTGTCATGGGGTGAAAAATACAAATAAAACTCACTAAAATTTATTTATGTGAAGCAAACCTCTACAGAAAGAATTTTGGAGTTTATAGAAAGAGAAATATAAGCAACACATAATTAAACTGCACAATACTTCCCGAATGTTTATATACGTCGTACTGGATAGTAATGCGAGGTCTATTGACTACGGACGTCGTATTTTTGAGCCTCGTTTAAAAGGTATTAGTTCAGTTTAGTTTTTGTTAACGTCGCACAAGAAGCAACACGAGGGCTATTGGCAACGGACCTCGTAATTTTGAATCACGGTCAAGTGACGAGGACGACACCTGAGCTGGCACCCCCTCCTAACATCCACACCACGCCAACGGGAGGACTTTGAGCCCCAAACAGATTTAACGTGCTTCAGCCCCAGCTACACGGTGGGTCTTTGGCGGCCAAGGATCGAACCCGCGACTGAACGAAAATTTCCGGTCGCGAGTCCACGACCTTTACCACTAGGCTACCGCGACCCTCGTTTAAGAGGTAATGTTTGATTAATTGATTGTTTATTAATATCACAGTTGGATGCCACATGAAGACTACTGGCTACAAATATCATAATTTTGATCCTCAGTAAAGTGACACGAATATCACATGGGATGAAGCACCCTCTCTAAACTTCATCATCAAGCCAGGGGAAGAAGTTGGATCTTTGATGTATATAGTGTGCATCAGCACTGCTAGATGGCGGGTCTGTAGAGGCATCAGGACTCCATGTCCCATGGATATGATACCATGGTCGCTAGACTATCACGATCACTTAAATACGCTGAAAAAGCAGCATACAAGTGTTATGTGTTATCACAAAATTATTTTGAAGTACTTGGTATAGTAGTATAGGCATTTAATTTATTTTGTATTTTATATGATTGTAAAACATGCTTATTTAAAATAAATACATCTCAAAATATTTATTCTGAAGTCACGCGTTTTACAGCTAGATTGTAAAGGTTGTTTCCTATTTTAGTTCTGAATATAAGTATAGAATAATTTGAAAATATAATATGGATTAAGTTACATATAAATACTGTATAAATATCTGCCATTTCCTTTTAATGATGCTGATATTTTTCCCAAACAAGTTTTTGAGTTTTGAAACTTATTTTGTTTAATAATTGCAATAAAAACGATATAGATGCTTAAAAATGTAGGAAAAGAGACCAAGTAAAAGGAAAAAAGAGCACACACACATAAATAATTTTTTTCATCGTTTTTTTAATTTTTAAACTCTCTCGTAATAAATGAAAAAAATTAAGAGGCTTAAATTTAAACTTGCTTTCTTTTTTCGTGGAAAAGGTAAGATGATGTAAAAATATAGTTTACAACGTGTTTTTCTTAAAACAATTTCATCAGTAATATAATTTCTTACTAACTTTACGTAATTAGCTGCCATGATCCAATTGGGGATTTTAGAATTTTGCGTACACCTTTTAGCACAAAATATTTATTTTGTACGTCTGACAGTTTAATTTCATTCTATATATATCAGTCTTTAGTTTTACTAACGTCACACTGGAAGCAACACAAGGGCTATTGGTGACGGACCTCGTTATTTTGAGCCTCGGTCAAGTGACGAGGACGATACCTGATCTGGCACCCCTATCTCCTAACTTCCACACCCCGCCAACGAGAGGACTTTGGGCCCGGACAGATTTAACAGACATCAGACCTCGCTACACGGCGGGTCTTTGGCGGCGAAGGATCGAACCAGCGACTGAAGAAAAACCGCCGGTCACGAATCCGAAACCATGACCACTAGGCTACCGCGACATCCATTCATTCATCCAAACAAGCAAGCAGAAAGTGTATATTATGTGTTTCGTTTTTTTCCCAACAAGCGAACAAATTTGAAATTCTTCTGTAAATTGAACGGAACATAATTGTCATATTTGAAGCATCCCGCCGATAAATATGTATTTTAGAGGTTATAGAAACGATGTGTTACTTATCCAGTCTTTTTTTTTATTTATTAAAATGATTTTATTGTTCATTTCGTAACGATACCCATTTTAAAAAACATTAAACATTTTCAAAAAAAATCTTAATTTGAATATAATTATACTGTTACATAGCTTTTTGTGCAGATATATAACTTAACCAGACAAAAATTTGAAAAAAAAAAAAAAAAAAAAAAAAAAATTGGCAGTTAATGAGTTAATATTAGTTTTTATATTTATTAATTTCATTTTTGCTACATTGCAAATTGTTATTAGCATATATGCATGTTTATTTTGTACATTTATTGAACATTTATAATTTTATTTTTACTTTCTAACACACAGATACCTCCCATACATATGTGTGTGTTCTATTTTCTAATTTTTTAGACTTCTTTTTGTTTTTTTCGTAGCTATACTGAAAACTGGACTATAAATATTTCGAACGCTCAGTTGTAGACCACAATTAAAATTTCGTGTTCCATTACGCTGAATAAATGATTAACTAATATGAATGGATCAAGGCGATACGATTGGCTAAAATTAGTATTTAGGACAGAAAATACTACTTTAACCTTAATGGAGTCTATTAGGATAATTTTCCGTTGAGCTGTATAGGGATTCAAAAAGCCAATGAGCTATAGTTTTCCCCAGATCTTTTTCATGAAAGGAATTAGCCCTTTAAATCTCTAATTTGAGTTTTAAAACTAACCCGTTTGAAAATTTCCTCCATTTATATGGGACTTGGTGTAAATGAACTGGAGAAGCTTACTTTCCGTTCTAATTTCATTTTTCATTAATTGCATTAACTGCAAAAAGTGTCAGTGTAGACTGTGCTTGCAAACATTAACATAATTATGATACCCATTTAATTATTAACTCTTTCTAATTACTAAACACTACTGATTTAAAACACTCCTTCTCATAATTATGATGATAGTGAATTTTTAATGGCGCAAGAGCCAGACGTGGCCATACTGTGCCATACGAGGTAAATCTGTGCTCTGGACTGTAAAACAATGAAAAAAGATTGATCGACAAGAAGTGTCAAGTGAGAAAGTCCATTGGCGCAAAAGCCAAATTTCACCATGCTGCGGCAAACAAGATTTAACTGTTGTCTAGACGAGAAGTTGAAGAAAAGACAAATTGGTTGATACAGAAGGAGGGTCGAAAATAGAGAAGGATCTCTAGGGCAACCCGGGGGTGCGTCACCCATGTTTACCATCATCATGACCCCGATCTTTTTTTCCCATGGGGTTTACTGTCTTTGGTAAACACGGGTGACGCACTCCCGGGATACCCTAGCGATCTTTCTCTATTTTTGACCCTCCTTCTTGTCAACCATTTTTAACTTTTTTTCAATTTCACGTCTAGACCCCAGTTTAATCTTGTTTGGCGCAGCATAGCCATATCTGTCTCTTGCGCCAATAAACTTTACATTCACTCACTCACCCGTGTTTACCAAAGGCAGTAAACCGCATGGGAAAGAAAAAGATCACTAGGGTGCCTAGGGGTCATGATGCCCATACTTACCTGATTAAGGCAAGTCCCTGAGGTCCTCTGATATAATCCCCAGGGGAAGGGTGCCCGGCTATACCCCTAGACGCTGGGTACCCAATTTAGTCGCCTTTTACGACATGCATGAGCTACAGTGAGACTATTCTGTCATCCCCGGTCACCACTCCTTCGCGTAAATATAAAGGCTGTTTAGGTTTGTAAAAATGCGTTAAAAATATTTGTAATCGAAAGAATGCAAAACACTTTCAATGTAACTACCTGTTCGAAAAATTAAACGGTCCCTTTTATTAAATATAAAAATAAAAGTTAATGAAAAAAGAAACCAGGAGTTTTTCCTTTACAGTTTTTGCTAATATTCCATCCCATTTGAAACTAGTGTACAATTTTAGTTTTTATTAATGTCGCACTAGAAGCAACACGAGGGCTATTGGCGACGGACCTCGTAATTTTGAACCACGATCAAGTGACGAGGACGATACCCGAGCTGGCACCTCCCTCTACTAAAAACTGGTGTACAAAAAGAGCAGTGTGATTGCAGGTATTCGTCTTGTAAAATAAAGAGATATTTAATTGTTCTAACAAACAATGAGGTCTGGTATGTAGTCTTTGTACCGTTGAGTATCGATTTACATTTGGCAACAGACACTATTCGGCATGCCCTCTTAAATTCACTCCTTCCCATCTTATAAGGAATCTTCTCTGAGCTACAGATTTCGAGATTAGTTTTGCTAAAGTAAATCGTATAGATGGAGAAGAAGCTCCAATTATGGATAAGAATTTAATATAATGAATGAGAACAATGATTCAAACGAGAATACTATCATTTGGTTCATTCATTTATTTTTTTGAAACAGACAGAATAAAAGTTAATTACTTAATTTTACATATCGGGAGGATGAGAAAGTAAAGTCATATTTTAGCGTACTCTTTGGCGAGATTTTTAAAATTGCGCCAAGATGGCGCCAAAAGCGCGATTTTCAAACTCGAAGCAGTTTCAACGGGAAACTAGTGGAGTTTTGTCAGATGACAAAATAAAACATGAAAAATTTGAGTTTCGAAGAAAACGTATAAATAGCCCAAAAACACTAAAAACAAATATATAAGAAACACGCGCGATTTCCAAACTCTGAGGCATATCAATAGAAAACAGGATGTTTGAATGACAATTTCCTAAGTATTGCAATCAAACAAAAAGACATACAAAAATGAATTCAATAAAAAACATTGAAAACTTGATAAAAAAAGGTAAATCAAGTTTTCTATGTTTTATTGAATTATTTTTGTATGTCTTTTGTTGATTGCAATACTTGAGAAGTGTCATTCAAACATCCTTTTCTATTGATATGCCTCAGGTTTGGAAATCTTGCGCGTGTTTCTATATATTTGTTTTAGTGTTTTTGGGTCTATTTATACGATTTTCTTCGAAACTCAAATTTTTCATGTTTTATTTTGTCATCTGACAAAAACTCCACCTACTTCCGCGTGAAACTGCTTGAGTTTGCAAACGGGCTTATTGCGCCATCTTGCGCAATCGTTTAACCGCCAAAAGAGTACGCTAAAATATGACTTTACTTTCATCCACCCGATATGTAAAATTAAGTAATTACTTTATTTCTGTCTGTTTCAAAAAATAAATGAATGAACAAATGATAGTATTCTCGTTTGAATCATTGTTCTCATTCTGTATATTAAATTCTTATCCATAATTGAGGCTTTTCTCCATCTATAACGATTTACTTTAGCAAACTAATCTCTCAATCTGTAGCTCAGAGAAGATTCCTTATAAGATGGAAGGAGTGAATTTAAGAGGGCATGCCGAATAGTGTCTGTTGCCAAACAAAACTCGATACTCAAAAGTAAAGACTCACATACCAGACCTCATTGTTTGTTAGAACAAATTAATATCTCTTTATTTTACAAGACGAATACCTGCAATCTACACTGCTCTTTTGTGCACCAGTTTTTAGTAGAGGAGAGTGTGCCATCGGGTATCGTCCTCGTCATGATCGTGGTTCCGTACCAAATTAGAGTCCGTCGCCAATAGCCCTGTGTTCTTGCAGGCGACATTAATAAAAACCAAAATTGTACACTAGTTTCAAATGAGTGGATGGAATATTAGCAAAAAACTGTAAAGGAAAAAACCTCTGGTTTCTTTTTTCATTAACTTTTATTTTTATTTAATAAAAGGACCGTTTAATTTTTTCGAACAGGAGTAGTTACATTGAAAGTGTTTGCATCTTTTCGATTACAAATATTTTTAACCACTTTTACAAACCTAAACAGCCTTTATTTTACGAGGGAGGGTGAGCCGGGATGACAGAATAGTCTCACTGTACTCATGCATGTCACGTAAAGGCTAAGATTAGTTGCACAGCACGTCTAGAGGGTATAGCTGGGCACCCTTCCCCTGGGGGATTATATCAGAGGACCAGGGACTTGCCTTAATCAGGTGAAGTATGGGCATCATGACCCCTATGGCACCCTAGTGATCTTTTTTCTTCTCCATGCAGGTTTACTGCCTTTGGCTAACACAGGTGGAGTGAGTGAATGATATAATTTATTGGCGCAGAGACAGATATGGATATGCTGCGCCAAACAAGATGTTACTAGACTGACGAATTGAAAAAGAAAATGATGGTTGAAAGGAGGGTCAAAATAGAGAAAAAGATCGTTAGTAGTCTGGGTGTGCGTCACCCGTGTTTACTACAAGACAGTTCAAACCCCATGGGAAAAAAAGATCGGGTCATGATGATGGGTAAAGCATGAGCACCCGGGCGCCTACTAGAGTCACTTCTCTACCTTTTCGACCCTCCTTCGTATCAACCAATTTGTCTTTTTCTCAACTTCTCGTCTAGACAGCAGTTAAATCTTGTTTGCCGCAGCATGGTAGAAATTTGGCTTTGCGCCAATGGACTTTCTCATGACACTTCTGTCGATCGTATTTTTCATTGTTTTTACAGCTGTCAGAGCACAGATTTACGTATGGCACAGATTTGGCCACGTCTGGCTCTTGTGCCATTAAAAGTCCTCATCATCATAATTATGAGGAAGGAGTGTTTTTAAATCAGATAGTGTTTAGTATTGAAAGGTTAATAATTAAATGGGTATCATAATTATGTTAATGTTTGCAAAGCACAGTCTACACTGACACTTTTTGCAGTTACAATTAATGAAAAATGAAAAGCAATACGTAAACGTAACCCC
>BMAW01051579.1:346957-383824 GCA_019974015.1 Nephila pilipes | reverse complement strand
AAAAAAAGGTAACAAATCACTGGCCTTTAACAGTGACAATAAGCTTTTTTTTTTTTGTTTTTTTGGATAAGTAACGATGAAACCGATTTTCCGTTCACGCAGCCTGATTTTGTAATGGACTTTTGATTGCCGACAACACTTACTGAAGAAAATCGTGAAATTCGTTGTTTTCAAACCAGAAATAGTTTCACTAATAATCTTTTAGGGCTGATATTCGCACCTGTCGGCCATGTAAAGATGAAATCGGTATTCTGCCCAGAAAGCGAGATTTTGTAACGCACACTTGACTATCGACCGCGTTTCTCATAAAAAAAAATGTCGGTTAAGTATCCGGTGAAAGGTCCAGTCTAGTTTGAAAAGGCTAAGACGGCAACAACAATCAAATAGTTTGCGAGCGTCAGTCATTATGACACTTCATTCAATCTGATTTTTTATATACACATGAAATTTATTAAAAAGTTAACCAAGCATTTTAAACACGTATTAAGCAAATGTGATTTGTACGGCTAATACAAGAAATGGAGTAATTCACATAGTAAGGTTACCAGAAAAATAACTTAAGGATTCTTGACGTTTAGACTTTTTGGTATGGTTACCAACTTTGCGGTTTATCGCTAATCGAAAAACTTTCAGCAGCCAGGAAGTACACTAAACTCAGATCCACCCGATGACAAATGGTGTATCAAACTTCGGTACTTGATGAAAAGCTTCCTTTTGAGTGTTGGGTTATTCTGTGTGTCTCGCTTGTGTGCAGCATCTTCGTGAACTTATTAAAATAAGTTGCCGGATTGGATGCAAGTTTATCACAAAGAAAAAGACAGTGTACTTTTCTCTCGAAGAAATCTATCACATTCCATAGCATTAAATGTTCAAATACTCTCTACGGGTCTTTTTTTCCATTAGTTCTAAATGCCAAGTAGGGACTCCTCTGAACTAAAACCTTCTGTTCTATGATTGCAGAGACCAAGTATCATCATGAAAGAGCATTAGCTCCTCCATAAGCGAATATTTCCCGTATGTGAGACGGAATACTTCTAGTGCTTGCTTCTCTCCATATGCGAGTACGTGGAGCGTTTCTCTGCAAATCAAATCAGGTCCCATCTGTGAATGCTAGTGAGGAAATAAGTTAATATCACAAGAGCTAGAAGTGGCTATGCTGCGTCAATCGAAATGTAACTGGGGTCTGCATGTTTCAAAAAACATTCGACAAGGAGGGTTGGAAAAAAAAAAAGAGAGAAAGTTTGCTAGAGTATAACGGAGGTGTGTTAAATGTGTTTACCGAAGACAGTTAACCCCATAGGAAAGAAAAAAAAAAAGATCATTAGAGGAACAGGGTATCTGTTATACCTCAGGCATTGGGTACCCATTTTACTCGCCTCTTAGACATACATGAACTACAATTGGACTATTCTTTCACACTTGTCACCACATGGGTGAATCTTTTGTGAAAGAAACAATAAGCGAGTGATAGTGAAGTTTATTGGCGTAAGATTCCGATGTAGCCATACTGCGCCAAACAAGGTAAATATGTGATCTAGACGTTAAAACTATGTGATAGTTTTAGTTTAGTTTTTATTAACGTCGCACTAGAAGCAACACGAGGGCTATTGGCGACGGACCTCGTAATTTTGAACCACGGTCAAGTGACGAGGACGACACCTGAGCTGGCACCCCCCTCTCCTAACATCCACACCACGCCAACGGAAGGACTTTGGGCACCGAACAGATTTAACGTGCATCAGCCCCGGCTACACGGCGGGTCTTTGGTGGCCAAGGATCGAATCCGCGACTGAACGAAAACCGCCAGCCGCTATCCACGACCTTGACCACTAGGCTACCGCGGCCCCCTTAAAACTATGTGAATAGATTTGTCAAATGAGAAAGTAAAGTTTATTGGCTCTAGAGTAAGGTATGGCTATGTTGCGGAAAAAAAAGATTTAACTGTGGTAGATACGTGAAAAAAATGGAGGAAAGACACAAATTGATTGACAAGGAGGGTCGAAAATGGAGAAGGATCGCTAGGATAACCGGGGAGGGGGGGTGCGAAACCAGTTTTTACCAAAGTCAGTAAACCCCCCATGGGAAAGAAAAAGATCACTAGGGTGCCTCAGGGTCATGATGCTCGTACTTACCTGAAGAAGGCAAGTCCCTGAGGTCCCCTGATATAATCCCCAGGGGAAGGGTGCCCGGCTGTACCCCCAGACCCTGGGTGTGAAAGAAACAGACTTCCAATGATTTGCAAGCTGTTTTATGCGACTATGCGCCAATTCAAACGTTGTCTTCCATTACATGTTGTTAAAAAGACTCAATATCGGTTTCCTGGCATACAGATCATCTTCGTTCAGCTTTTTGCGTACTGTCGAGGCTGATACCATTCTTGAAGAAATAATGTGGATCTAAAATAAGATGAAGTTGCAGTACTCTGTTGCGACGTGCACTAATTGTGACACAGAACATATGAAGTGGTAACTCTTGGTCTATTTTCAGTACGTCTAAGAACTTGAACCAGTTTCAGTCCACTAGTTCGACACCTGGTTCACCTCGGAACGGTCAACATTTCATCCATCTTGTGATGATCGATCTCCTAGTCGGCGTGTGGCTCTATACCACCATTCTACTGGTAAATGTGGCCTTGAACTTATCTAAAATTTATCTCAAAATTGTTTAAGGTGTCTCGGCGGTGTTTGATATATGTCGACCGCTGAAAATGTACACAATTTTCGCCTAGTTATAATTCATTGGAATTAAAATTAATCAGTTTGACATTTTTACACATGCCTTACTTTACGTATTTTGTAAAATTCATTTCTTTATAAGTAATATAATCTTAGTTATTTTTATATCATGAATATAATAAAATTTCCTTTTACGAAATTATAGTAGGTTTCACTACGAGCAGAATACTTTGAAATCAGATGGCTCTATTGGTAAGAATTAAGTTGATTAAAAAGTCAAATATATTTTCTTTTTTAATGTGAATCTCTTAAAAATTAAATAAAACCTTAAGAAAATACTTTTTGAAAAAGTAAGACGTTTCGAACTTTTACAAATTTCAAAAAATAAGTATTTTCTTAATTTTTAAAATAATATATACCATATATGTTATAATATATGTTATATATAATATGTAATATGTTACATACATATGACAGTAAATTCGGGTTCAATTTGAAGAATTTAGTTTTTATTAACGTCGCCTTAGAAGCAACACGAGGGCTATCTATGACACCTCGTAATTTTGGACCTTGGTCAAGTGACGAGGACGACACCCAAGTTGGCACCCCCTCTCCCGACTTCCACACCCCGCCAACGAGAGGATTTTGGGCCCCGATAATAGATTTAACGTGCATCAGCCCCTGCTACACGGTAGGTCTTTGGTGGCCAAGGATCGAACCCTCGACGGAACAAAAACCGCTGGCTTTGAATCCGAAACCATGACCACTAGGCTACCGCGGCCACACTTAAAGAGGAAAATCGCCCGGTCCCGTGCTTGCGTACACTTTCGGAGCGCGCAGGCTTGGAGAAGTTGTTCCGTCTCCTTTCGCCAGTCTTGAACGGGTTAAATGTGGTAAAACTGTTTTGTCCTATTTTAACGTACAGTGGCACAAACAATTGAGGATACACCTTACTTTTACTTGATAAATCCAACTTTCAATCAAAATAACACCTTAACCAGAAGTGCAAACGAATTTTTATTCTTAGACATAACAAAAGGTTTAATTAACAGTAAAAATAAGGAAAAATCAACGACAAAATTCTAAAATAAAACTTTTTAGAGACATTTCAAATAAACATAAGCAGAATTTTACCTCAAAAAATTGAGGATACATAAATGAAATTTTTTTTTAACTACCACTTGATTTCTTTTTGCTTGCTACTAAAGTTTGGGAAATTTTACCCTAAACTTTTTCAACTGTTATTTCTGTCTTTTGAAGTTGGTTATGAGAATATAAAGCTGTAATTTTAAATGGAAAATGGCTCCTCGGAAAGAGACTAGTATTGATGTAAGAAAATTTATATTAAGGTTATTTAAGAAGGGAAAATCTTATCGTGAAATAGCTGAAATTGTCGGTAGAAGTCACTCATGTGTCCAGAAAATCATTGGGAAATTTAAACGCGATGGATTAATTCAAAATAAGAGTGGAAGAGGAAGGAAAAGTATTCTGAGTGATGTAGCTAAAAGGAAAATTTTAAAAGATATCAAGATTAATCCTAAACTGAGTGCAGTCAAACTAGCTGCAGAAACTTCTCGAATAATCTGCAGAAGTGTAAGTGCTGAAACTGAGAGAAATATGATTAGACATGCTGGATATAGCAGTCGAGTAGCTAGAAAGAAACCTTTCATAAGCTTACAAAATCAGAAAAAGCGTTTGGAGTTTGCAAAAACTCATCAGTTGAAGACAGAAAACTTTTGGAAGAAAGTTATATTTAGTGATGAAAGTAAATTCAGCATTTTTGGAAGAGATAGTCGTCACACCGTTTGGAGAAAGCCGAACACCGCTTTGGATCCAAAAAATTTACGTCCTACAGTTAAACATGGTGGTGGCTCCGTCATGGTTGGGGTTGTATGTCTGCAAATGGGGTAGGAAATTTAGTTTTTATAGATGGTATAATGGATCATAAGCTTTATATAGACATACTCCGCAACAATCTTAAAGAAAGTGCACAAAAATTGGGTTTAGATGGAAATTTTATATTTCAGCACGACAACGACCCCAAACACACGGCACATAATGTCAAAATGTGGTGTCTTTTTATTGTAAACAGCAATTGCACACACCGCCACAGTCCCCTGACATCAATGTCATAGAAAATTTGTGGGCCACACTAGAAACAGCGGTCCAAAATCACCAGATTAGAAACAAAGCCCATTTAAAGCAAGTGTTACAAGAAGAATGGGATAAAATATCTCCAGATACCACTAAAAAATTGGTCGAATCGGTACCAAGACGTTTGGAGGACATTATAAAAGCCAAAGAACATACAACAAAATACTGATACTGTCTATGCATGTAATATATCGAAAAAATTTCATTGGTGTATCCTTAATTTTTTGAGGTAAAGATCTGCCTATGTTTACTTCAAATATTTGTGAAACTTTTAATTTTAGATATTTTTTTTGTTGATTTTCGTTATTTTTACTGTAAATTAACCCTTTTATTACGTGTAAAAGTAAAAATACGTCTTCTATTCTAGTTAATGTGTTATTTTCATTAAAAGTTGGATTTATCAAGTGAAAGTAAGGTGTATCCTCAATTGTTTGAGCCACTGTATATTCAATCGTATTGTTGTACTGCTTGACCGTTTAATTAGACTTCAAGATGGCTATAGAGTTAAATAATGAAGGAAACAGCCTCGATCGAATGAAGTATTTAATTATTTTTGATTTTGCACGAGACCCTCTTCTGTAACATAAATGTCTTTATACTTAGCATAACCCAAACACAAGTTTTAGGAAACTCAATTTTAAATAATCAGGAAATTGATATCTTTCGTAAATACTCTTATTGGTTACCTAAAATTAGGTTACTGAATGTGAAAGTTATTTGCGTAAGAGCCAGGTGTGGTTATGCTGTGCCAAACAAGATTTAGTTTTTACTAACGTCACACTAGAAGTAACTCGAAGGCTATTGACGACAGACCATGTAATTTTGAACCGCGGTCACATAACGAGGACGACACCCGAGTTGGCACCCCCTCTTTCTTAACTTCCACACCAAGCGAACGGGAAGACTTTGGGCCCCGAACAGATTTAACGTGCATCAGCCCCGGCTACACGGCGGGTCTTTGGCGGCCAAGGATCGAACCCCCGACTGAACGAAAACTGCCGGTTAGGAGTCCACGACCTTAACCTCTAGGCTATTGCGGCCCAGCCATGGAGGTGGAGTTCCTCGATTATACGATTCATCCTCCGAGAATGGAAAGTGGTACAAAGGTACAAGATCTTACGGCTTCTTCCATTTACGTTTACCCTGCGTTCATGTCGTTTTAGACTAGATAAATGAACAAAACCAAGATTTAATATTTTTATTTGCACAATTTAGTCAATACAACATGCCATAACTTAGGTATAAATAAGTCAAAAAAGAAGTGGTCATGTTTTAAAACCTTTACAACTCTGCGTAGAACTCATTAACACCAAACCGACATCTTGGAAAGTGAAGTAGTGATGCTAAAAATGAAATTCCAATAATTATGAAATTCGTGCAGTTAGTGTAGGTGTAAAATACTTCGTTACAGTACTTGTCGGAGGAATCGAAATCCGGAAACATGTAAAAGAAGCTGATCATCTCTGAAACGAAAGTTGCAAACTTCAAGTATGCAGTATTCTTGCATAAAATTAAATACTAAACTTTTATATAAAACTAATGTGTATAGGCCGATTCTCAACCCATGATACCTTTTCAGAGATAAATATTTTAAAGCCCAATAGCCAATGATCTTGCCAATCGACATTTATGGCATCATTTGGACACAGTTATCATAGAAGTTCAAATTTGTTACGTACTACGTTACAGAATTCTCTCGACATTACATTTATACACATTGCACTTAAAGTTGGATATAAATATTGGAAATGCGAGTGAGTGAATGTAAAGTTTATTGGCGCAAGAGTCAGATATGATCATGCTGCGCCAAAAGATTAAACTGTGGTCTAGACGTGAAGTTGAAAAAATGATAAGTGATTGACAAGAAGGAGGGTCGAAAATAGAGAAGGATCGCTAGGATATCCCGGGAGTGCGTCATTCGTATTCAAAGACAGTAAACCCTATGGGAAAGAAAAATCATTAAGGTGCATCGGGGTCATGATTGGAAATGCGAAATAAAAGGATAATGTATAAACGCAATTACCGATTAAATAGTTGTAATATCGTATACTAATTTGCAATCAGCAGACCTGAAGATTATGATCGTAAATTAGTTACATAGTTAACTATACAGTTTTTGACTCGCACAACGAGTTTAGTTTTTTTATTAACGTTGCACTAGAAGCAACACGAAGGCTATTGGCGACGGACCTCGTAATTTTGAACCACGGTCAGGTGACGAGGACGACACCTGAGCTGGCACCCCCCCCTCCTAACATCCACCCCACGCCAAGACTCTCATAACGAATAAATTACTCCAATTGTATTGTGAAATCTGGTGAAGATCAGTATTTTTTTGTAAGAGGATTAGGGCTCAGTAAAATAGCTAAACAATTCCAGGGAATGAGTAAAAGAACTTAATGGTACGAATACGGAAACCGACCATATTGCCCTAAATATTCGTAGTTGTGATTTAGATAGAAAATCTAGAAATCGACAAGGGTCGAAAGTTTGGTTTCGTTTTATTAACGTCACACTGGAAGAAACACGAGGGCCATTGGCGTTGGACCTCGTAATTTTGAACCACGATCAAGTGACAAGGACGACACCCGAGTTGGCACCCCCTCTCCTAACTTCCACACCACGCCAATGGGAGGACTTTGGGCCCTGACAGATTTAACGTGCATCAACCCCGGCTACACGGTGGGGTTTTGGCGGACAAGGATCGAACCCGCGACTGAACGAAAACCGCCGGCCGCGCGTCCACGACTTTGACCACTAAGCTACCGTGACCCAAGAGGTTTACTAGAAGGAGGGTCGAAAATAGTGAGCTAGTGAATGTAAGGTTTATTGGCGCAAGAGCCAGATATGGCTATGCTGCGCCAAACAAGATTAAACTGTGGTCTAGACGTGAAGTTGAAAAAAAAAGATAAGTGGTTGACAAGAAGGAGGGTCGAAAATAGAGAAGGATCGCTAGGGTATCCCGGGAGTGCGTCACCCGTGTTTACCAAAGACAGTAAACCCCATGGGAAAGAAAAAGATCACTAGGGTACCTCGGGTTCATGAAGCCCGTACTTACCTGAAGACGACAAGTCCCTGAGATCCCCTGATATAATCCCCAGGGGCAGGGTGCCCGGCTATACCCCCAGACGCTGGGTACCCATTTTAGTCGCCTTTTACGACATGCATGAGCTACAGTGAGACTATTCTGTCATCCCCGGTCACCACACGGGTCCGAGTTTACCAAAGACAGTAAACCCCATGGGAAAAAGATCACTAAGGTGCCTTGGGGTCATAATGCCCGTACTTACCTAACCAAGGCAAGTCCCTGATACAATCCCCAGGGGCAGGTAGCCCGGCTACACCCCCAGACGCTGGGTACCCATTTTAATATCCTTTTACGACATGCATGAGCTACAGCGAGACTTCTGTCATCCCCGGTCACCACACGGTCTAGGATCGAAAATAGAAAAGGATCACTAGGGTATCCCGGGAGTGCGTCACCCGTGTTTACCAAATACAGTAAACCCCATGGTAAAGTAAAGATCTCTAGGGAGCCTCGGAGTCGTGATGCCCGTACTTACCTGAAGGAAAGTCCCTGACGTCCCTTGATAAAATCCCCAGGGGCAAGGTGCCGGCTATACCCCAGACGCTAGGTAGGTACCCATATTAGTCGCCTCTTACGACATTCATGAGCTACCCTAGAGGGGAGGTAGTTCCAGATATTTCGATACACGTTCATCAGTAGCAAAGTACTTACCACCAAATAAAAACGAGATTAGCGCTGTTGAAGATATTACTGCAGCAGTTGTTAGTTGGTGAGCATCCTGTTCATCGCTTGTTAGTCTTAATACCATGGCCGATATGCGGAGACCAATTACAGTTATCCCCAATAGTCCTAGTATGAGTATATGAATAGGAGTTTCTGGACTGGCAGGGCATTGGAGTAAATAGTTAAAACCTGAAATAAAACATTAAATCTGATCATGGTCGATCACTAGGTCAGTTTAACCCTTTAAGCGGTCAATTATTTTACCAGAAATGCTTCCAAAAAAGGCATTTTTGCATATAAATTAAGTACCATACTATGATATTCAAAATGTCAATATATTTTCCGATATTCAAAATATCATAAGAATATATTTTCCCACCAAGTGAGGGAAAATTAAAATAAATAATTTGACTGGTGGATTCTCCCTCCATTTTTTTTTTAAAATAATATAATTCCAAGAGGGGAAAAGAGAAAAAAAAGAACTCGAATCTTCAGAGCCGAGCTCACAGCACGAGTCATCCGAGGAATAATCCAAATAATTAGAAGAAATATCTGTATCAGAATGTAGTTCATCATCTAATAAGAAAGTATTTTCGTCGTCTATTCCATCCATAATTTCCATAAGATTCACAAGCACGGCATACAGTAGAACAAAAATTTCAAAGAAAAGTTCCCGCTTTTCCGTTACATAGAAAAACCCGGATGAAAAGCATTTCATTTACATGGACAAGCCACGCCATCTGTTGAAAAATAATACTAAATAGTCTCTTTCAATAATGAAAAATGCAGGCAAACCAGAAAAGGAAAGGAGAAAATATCGATGCCCGTACGGCGTACGGGCAAACCAGAAGAGGCTAATTTCGGGTAGTCGTACACTGTACGGACAAACTGCTTAAAGGGTTAATACAAGAAATTCTCTGCATTTTGGTAAAGTTTGTTCTTGGAGCCATAGGGAGTTCTCATGCGTCACTCAAAACTGAATAAAGTTTGTATTTAAATTGTTTCAACACGTTTGTGCTCAACTGTTAACTTGTGCCGTCTTTTAACACTAGCGAGTGTTAATTTTTTATCTTAGGAATATAATCATTTGGAATAATTTTTAATCCACACTGTTGAAAATACTTGAATCAATGTTTGAAAAATGATGCAAAAGCTCACCGACATCATTAACCCAAGTATTTTCTACGACCAATATTCGAGTAGCGTTCTTGGAAGCCAACGGGAAAAACTGGCCAATTTTTCAATGCGCAAAATGTCACATGCCGTGACGAACATGGTATTTAACCTTAAATTAATAAGAAATGGTTCATATAACATTTAGCATTTTAAGAGGTGAAAGTGAATTAAATTCTCTTGGTTATATTAAGATTCATCAAAACCATGAATCATTTGAGTGAATGAATGTAAAGTTTATTGGCGCAAGAGCCAGATATGGCTATGCTGCGCCAAACAAGATTTAACTGTGGTCTATGAAGTTGAAAAAAGGATAAAAATGGTTGACAAGAAGGAGGGTCGAAAATAGAGAAGGATCACTAGGGTATCCCGGGAGTGCGTCACCCGTGTTTACCAAAGACAGTAAACCCCATGGGAAAGAAAAAGATCACTCGGGTGCCTCGGGTTCGTGAAGCCCATACTTACCTGAAGAAGGCAAGTCCCTGAGGTCCCCTGATATAATCCCCAGGGGCAGGGTGCCCGGCTATACCCCCAGACGCTGGGTACCCATTTTAGTCGCCTCTTACGACATGCATGAGCTACAGTGAGACTATTCTGTCATCCCCGGTCACCACACGGGTCATGAATCATTTGAATTTGGTTTGTTGTATCAACAGTTAACTTACAAATTTGAAGGTAAAAGGTCAGGTTTAGGTTAAAATTTCAGTACATGTTTTCATTGAATGAAAGAATTGTTATGCCGTTAAAGACATTTATTATCTTCCTTTCAGATTTAAAGCTAATCCTAACTTTGAACACGAATTCCGCTTAATCGTACTTTTAAGAAACCTTATTTATGTGCAGAGATGTTTAAATAGAATTAAATGGAATAATCCAATACAAGAGATTAAAATATATGAATCCGATTTATTATTTAAGATAACTAGGAACTCGTAATTTGTAATTACGCGACAGTGGTGTTACATATTCGAAGAGGTTAAACATGAATGATAAATACATTTAAGAACATTTGTTTTCCCATAGCTATTTTAAACTAGTTAACAAAGAAACCACTTTGAACTCTCCAAATCACAATTTAATGTTATTATAATTTGGTAGCCTAAGTTGAGACACCATTTACACTGGCCGAAACAATAACAGTAAAACAATAAACATTTCGGCTATTGGAAAAATGTGAGAAGTAAAAAGAATCGCCACAAACGCCCTCTTAACTTTAGGGACATACTTAAATAGGCGTATTTTACATTACTCTTGATAAGAAGCTTCAGATAAATTTTTCAGCATTATAAAATAGACTATCTACGAGGGATTTCCAAAAGAAAAAGTAGTCATTTTTTTTTAAAAAGAGCACAGGCTCAGATGAAAGATCAACAACCATAAGAATCCACACCAGTTGCTGGTTCAAGAACGGAAGTAGAGTCAAAAGAGGAATGAAGCACGCGCAAAGCGACGAAGGGAGGGTAGCAGCAGATCAGCGTGCCCGAGACGCGATTGTCAGTATGGTTTGCAATGGATATGCATGCTGTTATCCGGCATGAATGAGTGGTGCAAAGGCTATTGGCGCAAGAGCCAGATGTTGCTATGCTGAGCAAATAAGATTTAACTGTGGTCTAGAGGAGAAAAATTGAAGACAAATTTGGTTGTCAAGAAGTGTAGAAAATAGAGAAGGATCGTTAGGGAAATCCGGGGCGCGTCACCCTTGTTTACCAAAGACAATAAATCTCACGGGAAAGAAAAAGATCTCAATGGCGCCTCGGGATCATGACTACTATTCCTTCCCAAAGGCAAGTCCTTGAGGCCCCAGATAATATCCTGGGGTAGGGAGCCTGGCCCTGGAAACCCATTTTAGTAGCCTCTTGCGACATGCAGGAGCTACTGTGGGACCATTTTGTCATACCTGGTCACCACATGGGGTCCGGCATGAGTGGGCTCGTGGAACTAGTCATCCATTAACTCGGATAATGGTCTCGTCAAATGATTGGACGATGTTGCATGTTCAGTGAAGGAAGGCACAGTGTGGAGGATGAAGATCGAAACGAGTTTTGCTCCCCATCCGAGAAGGAAAATAATAGTTTTATTAACGGTGCACTAGAAGCAGCACGAAGGCTATTGGCGACGGGCCTCGTAATTTTGAACCTCGGTCAAGTGACGAGGAGGACACCAGAGCTGGCAATTCTTCCAACCCATGCTAACGGAAGGACTTTGGGCCCCGATCGATGTAACATGCATCAGCTACACGGTGGGTCTTTAGAAGCCAAGACTGACCCGCAACTGAATGAAAACCACCGGCCACGAATCCAAAATCATGACCACTAGGCTGCCGTGGCCGAAACACATTGCTATAGGACATTGGTGGCAGATGGGTACATACCCATCAAATGTGGTGTTCACACTACGCATCGATAGTGATTAGGTCCATCCAGAACAATGCCGAGGAGGAACTGGTTGTGCTACGATTCCTTGCAACGCAGGCATCGAGTTTTATTTTTATCAGAGTGGTTTCAAACTGCTAGCACTCTCAACAAATGTTTCAATATTAGCTACAACTATGTCGCAAAATAGTGTAAAGTGTATAGTTCACGTTGATTGTGCAATAAGATTTCCTCACGATAAAATGACGAAACTTGCTTCCGGAGCATCCCTCGTACAAAGTTAACTTTTTTCTGTTTTAAGTGTGAGTGAGTGAATGAAAGTTTATTGGCGCAAGAGCCAGATATGGCTATGCTGCGCCAAACAAGATTAAACCGTGGTCTAGACGTGAAGTTGAAAAAAAAAAAGGTAAAAATGGTTGACAAGGAGGGTCGAAAATAAAGAAGGATCGCAAGGGTATCCGGGGAGTGCGTCACACGTGTTTACCAAAGACAGTAAACCCCATGGGAAAGAAAAAGATCACTAAGGTACCACGGGGTCATGTTGCCCGTACTTACCTGAAGAAGGCAAGTCCCCGAGTTCCCCTGTTAAAATCCCCAGGGGCAGGGTGCCTGGATATACCCCCAGATGCTGGGTACCCATTTTAGTCGCCTCTTACGACATGCATGAGCTACAGTGACTATTCTGTCATTCCCGGTCACCACACGGGTCTGTTCCGTTTTATGATTTAATTGTTTAAAATTAAGAGTTAGCACTTTCTACTCAAGTGAATTTAGGTTTTCCAGATTAATATAAAGTTGAATGCGGGATAGTATGGTTGTTCCAATTAATGCTACTACAACAACAAGATAAAAGATTACTCGCTTAGTTATTCATAAAGTAAAAAATTCTTCACTTACCCATGAAGATTTGTGACGATGAGAAGGAAAAACAAATAACTAGAATAATAATAAACCATTCTGAAAAAATAAAGTGCAGGATATTACAAACAAATTACTTTAAAAGATAAAAAAAATTGTAATTACTACACAACACTGCAACGAATTAGTCTTAGACTGCATTCAGTCTTGAATACAATTCATATACATTTGAATTTCCCTACGAAAACTCAAAACAGGCGCCATGATTATTTGCGATTGCTCATTAATATCGCACCGAGAAGACAGACACGAGTTATTTTTTTTTTATCGTCTATCAACCACGCTGCATGGCGGTTTAGTTTGTTTAGTTTTTATTAACGTCGCACTAGAAGCAACACAAGGGCTATTGGCGACGGACCTCGTAATTTTGAACCACGGTCAAGTGACGAGGACGACACCTGAACTGGCACCCCCCTCTCCAAACATCCACACCACGCCAACGGGAGGACTTTGGGCCCCGAACAGATTTAACGTGCATCAGCCCCGGCTACACGGCGGGTCTTTGGCGGCCAAGGATCGAACCCGCGACTGAACGAAAGCCGTCGGTCGCTAGTCCACGACCTTGACCACTAGGCTACCGCGGCCCACGCTGCATGGCGGGCCATTAGTGGTATCAAGGCTCGAGCCCCACGACTTATCAAAAACCACCTTTCGGGAATCCACAACCGTTACCACTTGGTTACCACGAAGCCAAGAGATTTGGTGAATGAATATTGGTCACATGTCGCAAGAGTTAAATTACGCATGCTGTGCTTAACACTCGTCTATTCCATTTTTCCCAAGATGAAAAACAAAGGAATATCCAAACATGCGATAGCAGTGTTTAATGCTCAAGAGGCCGATGTGGCTATACTGAGCCAGTCAAGGTGTAACTGATATAGACGTCAAGATAAATTGGTTGATGTTGAAGCGTCGAAAATAGATAATTGCTAAGGTTCCCCTAGACGAGTCACCCATGTTTGCCAGAGACAAACAACTTCTTGAGAAGGAAAGAACACTAGTTTGCCTTGGGTCACGATCCCAGCACAGAGAGTGAATGTAAAGTATAGCCGGTAGGGGATATAGCCGGTATAGTCTGGGGGTATAGCCGGCAGGGTATCCGGCTATACCCCCAGACGCTGTATTTTAGTCGCCTCTTACGACATGCTTGAGCTACAGTGGGACTATTCTGCCATACCCGGTCACCCTTCCAGCACATAAAAGTAAGCCCATGTTGGGTACGCGCAATTGAAGCGTGCCACCTATACGTACATGAACCGAGGTTTGAGAGAGTTAGTGAATGTAAAGTTTATTGGCGCAAGAGCCAGATATGGCTATGCTGCGCCAAACAAGATTAAACCGAGATCTATACGCGAGGTTGAAAAAAAGATAAAAAGTGGTTGACAAGAAGGAGGGTCGAAAATAGAGAAGGATCGCTAGGGTATCCCGGGCGTGCGTCACCCGTGTTTACCAAAGACAGTAAATCCCTTGAGAAAGAAAACGATCACAAGGGTGCCTCGGGGACAAGGTTTGAGAACCGTTGAACAATATATTGCTCAATGAATGTCGCACTAGAGAAATAGTTCCGAACCATGGAAACTGTTTTCATCGCGCTAGAGACATAGAATGCTACCTGCTACAATTTTCGTTAATTCCTTCGGTACATATTTAATCTCTAGCAATTATTTCTTACTTGTGACAGTACATACAGTAATTTAAGGTAAAAGTACACCTTTGAAACACGAATTTGGTAAAGATAGATTTTATTTATAGTTTCATGAATATTCAACATCAATTTTTTTCCATCTAATTTAAAAACCGAGTTACAGTTCCTTTATTATTAATGGATAATAAATTTCAGACCGTAAAGGCTCCAAAAACGTCATCTTTCATTACTGTAAAGCATAATCACAAAATATTACTCAATGAACCATAAGTTGTGTTTTTCAAATACCTATACATAGAGTTTACATGAAACCTATCGCCAAAGACCGTGGGACAGTTAAAGAATATAATTATTGCAATATAAAGTTATGTGTACTCTTCACAGTTGTGCAACTTTAATAATAATGAGCTCTGTTCAGTTAAGCAACCACGAGAGCCATTCATATATTTTTTTCCCCCCCCCCCCCCAAGTCAAAACACTGCCCGTAAGTAGACTTTCCTCCGAAATGACTTTACTAAGTTAAATAAATTATGAACGTAGAGACTTTTACGCCATCTGGTAAGTATCGGATGTAGTAAAGCAACTTTAAAACAGAAAATGTGGGAAGCAGTTAGATTTTTTATCAATAACATTTCAGATCCATGAAAGAATTTCTACCTTTAGAATCCATTTCAACAATCTAATTTGCAAGTTCTAAAACACGAAAATGTGTCTTACCTAATGTGCAGTTACAGCTTTCGAATCAAACTGATAATTTGCTATAATAAATAACTAATCTTCCATGTTTCGGGTAAAAATATTTGCGAAAAATTTAATAAATTAGAACACTTTATATTTCTCTTTAATCACAATTAGGCTTGTATATATTAAACCGATATGGACAAATCATGAATTAAACTAAGTGAGTGACTGTCGATTTAAGAGCCAAAGCAGCTATGCTGCGCCAAACACTTGTTAAAATCGATTAAAATTTAATGGCATTCAAAGAACAAGATCAACACAAGTAACAAACAAAAGATAAAAAGTTAAAAATCAAATATGGTGTAAAAGGCCAATATGTCGTAAAAAAGCAAATAAATTATGGTGGGGGGGGGTTCCCCCCACCAAGTCAGACAGTTTTAAAACAGATGAATGAAAAAAAATCCGGCGATGATGATCAAATACCGGACAGTCAATTAAAATATGATGAATAGAATAAGGGACATGGCAGGAAGGACACTCGGGAGCATCTTCTCCAAACAAAAGGAATTAAAATCTAAATCAACACAAATAGCGTACAGCAAAGGAGTTCAAAGCTCCAAATTGAAGATCAGAAGATTCAATTTAGAGAGGATGTGACCACAATTATACAAACTTATTTTTTTTTTTAGGTAGTTATCATTCGGGAGTTTTTCTAGTTGAAATGATATACTTACTGCTATTTCGAAAACTTGCAATAGATCTTATAAAGTGCTCCAGGAATCCGATATTGTGATATTCCTTTTGTCTTGGAGGAATCACAGAAAATGCTATCTCCTCCATCTCTTGATCTGGTTGACAGTCAAGAGATTCTGTAAACAAGAAAAACTTTCATTAGATTACCGAGAGCGTATAGATTAATGGTACTAGAGCAGGATGAGACCATGCTGCCACGAACAAGTTATCTGATCTAAATGTTTAAATTCAGAAGGTCAAAAATAGTGATTTCTAGGATGTTTCAGGGGTGCGTTGCATGTTTACCATGATATTAGTTTTTATTAATGTAGCACTAGAAGCAACACGAGGGCTATTGGCGACGGATCTCGTAATTTTGAACCACGGTCAAGTGACGAGGACGACACCTGAGCTGGCACCCCCTCTCCCAACATCCACACCACGCCAATGGGAGGACTTTGGGCCCCTAACAGATTTAACGTGCATCAGCCCCGGCTACACGGCGAGTCTTTGGCGGCCAAGGATCGAACCCGCGATTGAACAAAACCGCCGGCCGCTAGGTTTCTCGAGTGGTAAATAAACAAAACGTTCGATTTCTGGGCGCAGAACAGACATTCTGTACATGACATAGAATGAATTTAGTTTAGTTTTTTTTATTAACGTCGCACTAGAAGCATCACGGGTGCCATTGGGGACAAACCTTGTAATTTGGAGCATCGGTCAAGTGACGAGGACGACACCCGAGCTGGCAGCACCTCTCTTAATTTCCATACCACGAAAATAGGAGGACATCGAATGGAGCTCTTACAGCCACATGTAGGGTGGACTACTTCATGATCTCATCATTGGATCTTCCCGGACGTAAAAACAAACCTCAAGTACCTTAGATATGAGCTTTAATAAAGTGAGTGAAATTGAAGTTTATTGGTGGAAAATCCAGATGTGGCTATGCCGAGCCAAACTAGATGCAAGACGCTTGAAAATTTTTTTAAAAGATCAAAATTGGTTGAAAATGGTGAAGGATCACTGGGGCATCCTGGGGACGTGTCATCCGTCTCTACCGAAGACAGTAAACCTCATGCTAAAGACAAGATTAGGGTGCTTCGGGACAATAATTCTCGAAATTACCCTAAAATGGCCCCGGGCACTCGAGTTCCCCGATATTCCCAGTGACAAGGTGCTAGGCTGTAACCCCCTACACTGTTCCCATTTGAGTCCTCTTACGACATGCAAGAACTATAGTGGAACTGCTCTTTCATCACTGGTGTTTTGTAGGAAGATAGTGGAAAAAAAGGAATAGTTTGTCTAAACGAGTTTTCAACTCATTTTCGAAAAGGATTGACCAAGTATCGATGATGGATAATCTGCCAATGCACTGGTGTGTAGTTAAGAGATGAAGGCTTTCAATTTAGATTCTTCGTTAATTAGTGAAGTTTGTAGTGTTGAGATATGACGATACTGAAGTTAAATCTATAACGTGAAAATAGTCCAACTAAAGTTGCATTGATTTCCTTCAAAATGTCGTTTAAGTAAAAGCCGTAGAGAGCATTTTTTACTAAACTAAACAGATTCACCAACGCACGTAGAATGTACATAATTTAGCGATTACGATTACTTCATTAACGTCGCACCGAGACTCGCGGGGGTACTAGTAACAGTCCTTGAAATTTGGAACCTTGGCCATGTGACAAGGTTGACTCTTGAGCCGTTTGTTTTAGTTTTTTTTATTAACGTCGAACTAGAAGCAACACGAGGGCTATTGGCGACGGACCTCGTAATTTTGAATCACGCTCAAGTGACGAGGACGACACCTGAGCTGGCATCCCCTCTCCTAACTTCCACACCACGCCAATGGGAGAACTTTGGGTCCCGACAGATTTAACGTGCATCAACCCCTGCTATACGGCGCGTCTTTAGCGGCCAAGGATCTAACCCGCGACTGAACGAAAACCGCCTGTCACGAATCCAAAACCATGGCCTCTAGGCTATCACGGCCACTTACTACCCGTAGAAATAATCTCGTAATTTAGTAGTCTTTAGTACAATTAAAAACTTCCAAGTTCTCATTTTTAAAAACAAATTTAGACGTTTGTGGATAACCCGTTAATAGATCAAAACTACTTACGATTTTGGCTCGAGTAGATTCCAACTGTGAAATGTTCACTGAGCGATTGTTCGGATGTGATCGGCTAGAAGAAAATTAAGAGGCGAATTATATTTACACAATTCCATTCATTTTACTTTTCTGTATAGAATACATAAGGTTTTAAAAAGAAGGGTTCGAGAATTTAACAATACCGTACCGAATTCAAAATCAACGAAAAGGCAAGGAAATTAATTTAGGTCTTCAATATTTGCCAAAACTCTACATAACCCATTTATTCATTAAAAATTCAGAAACATAAGAATCTTTAATACAGAAACTATTTGAAGTAAGTTATCAAATTAATGAATTCTCTGTAAACAATGTATTATTTCGAGTTTTCATAAACAGTTATACTAGCAGTAAGCAGCAGTCACAATTAAATTCTTATCAGAATGCAAATGTGCAGTCAGTAAGTTTCCTACTTTAGTTTCTTCAAATACGAGGCACAATTGAAGAGTAACTTCACGTGGTGTGCGATAATGTGTTTTTATCGTTAACCCTTTAGGGACGGCACGCCTTGGTGTAAGACGCTCTCTGGGGACTGAGGAGAATCGAAGGGAACTGTCGCACGGGCCGAAGGTTTTGCGTCGCTAAGCCTAACTTCAGATAAGGGGGAAAAAGAATAAAGGTTTTCGTCCTAATGTTATAATTTTTGGTCAAATATCAGATTAAGCCGTTATATATTTTAAAAATTAGCATTTTTAATAAATCTTTCCAATAATTTACAGAAAATGTATATAAAGAAGTACTTTGAGAAATAGTTTTCAGAAGTACTAATGAAATTATTCCGAAGTTTTATTAACAAAAGTACCAATAAACTTTAAAATTAATAAAAATATTCAATAAATACTATTTGTAAGAAGTAACATAATTTAATGTGAAGACCGAGTGTGGTAATTCTCAAAGCGCGGAGAAACGCAAAATCCCGTATTGTCCGTCTCTGACTAAATGTCCGCATCAGAATCACTAGAAATATTCCTTTCAGAAAATGAATCACACTATCATTCTTAATCGGCTCGTCGACCATGTGTGTATATTCTTCTGATAAACAACGCTTTCTCGCAATTATAAACAGGAGTCGAGGTTTTCCGAAATAAAAAGGGAGTAAATTGAATACATCCATATAGTACAGCTCTAAAAAGAAATAAAAATGCATTGCTAAACCCCAATAAAAACACATTCGGTGAAAACCAGAAACACGAATATACATCACATGGAAGTTCAAAGAGCAGAGTTCAGTTTCTTTACAAAACGTTTTTCGTCCCACAACAGCTGGCGAGCAAAATACTGAATTAAAATAGACTGAGATCAAACTGAAGGTCAAGATCTTAAAACCCATTATTCAGTACAAAAATAATGGACACAGGGTGTCATCTAGAGATATTTTGAAAACGTTCAACCTTAGAATGCGAATACGCATCGTTCGGCCCCTGATCTCATTCTGAAGTTAAGCGTATTTGATACTTTCGGCCCTGAACGTGCGGTCACAAGTGATGCGTATTTGATACGTTCGTCCCGAAAGGGTTAAAGCCATCCTCATGTTATGGATCGAGATTACGACCCGAAATCAGTGTTCGAGCATGAATTTTATATTTTTTCTTAGCTATTCTTTAGAGAACAGTACTTTATAAAGGTACGCGCTTCTATCCGAATCACTCCTTTTTTCTGGCGTAAAGAGTGTTCAGTCTTCCATTCTGCTAAATGGATTTGAACTTTACGTATTTTCACGAACAAAATGGCATATTTTTGGAATGTTTTGTAGTTTCAGGAATACTGCATCAAACGAACGTATGCTTTACAACTTCGCTAATACATATGGAAATTTGTACAATTTTCTGTCTGGATGTATATTCCATGTTCTTTCGCATTAATTAAGACAAGGCAGCTTACAAAGACAAAGTCTGATATAAACTTTCAAATATATCTTTACATCGAATGCATTTTTAACTGCAAAAATTTCATTGGAGCTATAACCATGCATCCACACATTGAACACATAATTTTAAATATTTATCGAGTTTATGATTTAACTTAACCGATATACATGTACTATAACTGAAGTTTACGAGAGTTTATTAGAAAAGTTACAGGCATTACAAGAATTTTAGTTTTCTATTTGGAAAATATCGTAGATTTATTGATATAGTAAATTTTGAATAAAGTGTTTAACTTAATCTGTAGTTTTCTCAATGTGTGTCTTCTACAACTCAGCACATTTGTTTTATAAATTTAAGATTCGATATAAATGTCCTAAGTCACCATTTTTTAAAAACGAAAATCAATAGTAATAATATGAATTATTTTAGGGCCCCTGTTACTTTAAGTTACTAGCAAGAAAACATTTAGAATCAAATTTCACAGTTTTAATTTCGCACACAAAGCACTTCATCAAAGTGTATTAATAGCTGGTATACACCAAGTTGAAACAATTGAAATCTAAATAAAAATATTACCAGTTGAGGGTTAGAGGCTTCAGCAGCTTCTGATAACTCTTTTGGTGGATTTGTGATAGGCATTTTCGAATTTCACGTCCGCTAAATAAAAAATGCAGAGATAAAATGATGTTAAAGTAAGTATTGAAAGAAATGTTGGCTCTTTATTTATACTTTAGGTGAACAGACACTCTGCTTGATTGATTGAACGGATTTATGGGATATCTTATTACAGAGGTTACAATCCAAAACACACACTAGTTGGATGAGATGGAGTTGAAAATTTACTCTTAAACCATTAAATTTAACCTATTATTTTCGTTAATCCCAGGGACTGCAGTAGCCGATGGGTCATCATCGCAGGCTCGTGGCTGACATTATTCTGTCCTGACATCACTAAATACTCGCTGCGTAGTGGGATAAAATTACGGGCATTAAATTTACCAAGGCACCACGTCTCCCCATTGTCGGGGTGTGGAAGTGTGAAAGTTTAAATGTCGTTCTCGTAACTTGACCGAGGCTTAAAATTACGATGTTAATTGCCAGTAACTTTCGTTTTGCCTCTCAGAGTGATTTTATAAATAGTTACAATCTCTTTTAATTTGCTTCAACCCTTTCATGAAGAAATGGCGATTATTAAGAATATGAATGGCATAAGAACAAAATTTAGATCTTGCGCCATTCAAATATGAGTGAGAAGTCCACAATTCATCTATGATTTCAAAGTGATTGTAAGTGTTTTATTAACAACGTACTGAAAAGTAACACGAGGGTTATTTGCGAAGGATCTCGTGTATTTTAACCTCTCTCAGGTGACGAGGATGACACCTGAGCTGGAGCCCAACTCTCCAAACTTCCACACCACACCAACCAAAGGGAGAATTTGGGTTATGACAGATTCAACATGTATCAACACGGTAGGTCTTAAGTAGAATCAGCACTCGAGCACACAGTTCCATGAAAACCACTAGCCGCAAGTCCCTGACCGTGACGATTAGGCTACCACGGTCACGTGATTTCAAGAAGTGCACCTGATAAAAAATAAGTGGACAAGTTGGACGATCATAAATACAGAAGAATCATATATCCCGGGGCCGTGTCATCAGAGTTTACCAAAGGCAGTTAGACCTCTTTGAAAGAAAAATATTTCTAGAGTGCCTAGGCGAGTGAAGATCATATTTACTTAAAGTTGGTAAACCCCCAAGGAGTACATCATTTCCGAAGGTATATATTCAGTTCAGTTCAGACTTTATTAACGTCACACTAGAATCAACACGAGGCTATTGGCGAAGGACCTCGTAATTTTAAACCTCGGTCAATTGACGAGGACGACACCTTAGCTGGCATCCATCTCCTAACTTCTACACCACACCAACTGGAGGACTTTGGGCCTCGATAGATTTAACGTGCATCGGCCCCGTTACACGGCGGGTCTCTAGTGGTTAAGGCTCGGACCCATGACTGAACGAAAACCGTCTGCCACGAATCCGAACCCATGACAACTAGGCTACCACGGCCACTGATATATATATACATATATATATATATATATATATATATATATATATATATCCATTGATTAGAAAACTCAAATTTCTAAAGCTGCGATCGTGGTAGCCGGCTTTGTTTCCATCGAATCTTGGGTGTTCGAATCTGGATGCCACTAAAGACCCTCTGTCAAATGGGTATGATGAAATATTAACTTGTTGAAACTTGGTATCCTCATGATCTGTAATGTGGAGTTTAATTTAGTTTAGTTTTTATCAACGTAGCACTAGAAGCAACACTAGGGCTAATGGCGATGGACCTCGTAATTTTGAACCACGGTCAAATGACGTTTTGTAATGTGGAAGTTAGGAAAGTGGGATTCTACTATTGGTATTTTCCTCCTCATTTGACCTTATCTCAGAATTTCAAGGTACTTTCCCAACAGACCGTGTGTAGCTTTTAAGTGAAAAAGCATTGGATTATATTTAAAATTGAATTTCGAATTTGACCCTATTGTATATTAAGGAGCTGATTTTTAATTTTTGCACTCATATATTTTGAGCATAGATTTCCCATGAAAAGGAAGAGTCAAAAAACGAAACAATTTTTCTTAAAATATATCTTAAAAATTAAATATTGTGTTCTGCACTCGCCATTCAAATTATTTGAGTTATTTGTGCCGTGAAAATATTATATTGTGATTCAACTCCTTTTAGAAATTGAACAGTTCAATTGCCGATGGTTTTTTATTAGTGGTGTTTGAGATAATTCAATATAAATTTTAAGACTTAAGAACGTCCGAATGCAATCTCAAGCGCTTTCAAAATGCAAATATTCAATATAGAATAAAATAGAGCCAACACAGAATAAAAGAGCAACCTTTGATTAGTGAGTGAGTAAAAGTGGATGTTTGTGGCGCAAAATAAGGTGTAACTGGGATCCAGACATTTGAGAAAAAGGAAGGTGAAAATGACTAAAAAAGAAGCGGAGTCGAAATGAGGATGGATCACTAGATAATTCTGGAAGCGCTTCACCCTTGTTTGCCAATGATAGTAAACCCCATAGGAAAGAAAAAGGTTACTGAATGCCTTGGGGCTATGATGTCCCGACCCACCTTAAGAAGGTAAGCCCTGAGGTAACCAAACCAGGAGGACCAGGCCTCAGGGCAAAGTGCTCGGCTATATCACCAGATACTGGGTACCCATTTCACTTGCCTCTAACGACATGTATGAGCGACATTGAGACGATTCTTTCTCACCTAGTCATCGTTTGGTTGGCAACGTTCGAGAGATATTAACATTCCATTAAAACGTTCCATATAAGTTATATATTGTTCTAACTCGATATGCTAGAAAATCATGTAGCAAAATGATAAGTTTGAAAGCCATGTTAATAAAAGAAATGCGCATAAATCAAACTTGTGACTTTTCAAAAGTACACAATCTGAAAATTTATTTTCCTCGACGATAGTAAAATTTTAAAAGGGAATGTAAATAGTAGACTAATTAGAAAATTTTAAGCAGTTGATTTGAAAAATTTATTGATTGATATTTAAAGTATATAGTCCATTTTTATATAAAAAAAAATGTTTAAGAACTAAATTAATTTCAGCGACATCTTTCTAAAAATTAGTTTTAGTACTTATTTACGTCTTAATGAAAGAAAATTGGTTCGTAGATTTTAATGTATATTCATACTATTATAAGCGAAAGCCACCAAATATTTTCGAAAAGGTAAATTTCCAAATTGTCATAAAAAATTATCTTACGAATATGAAATCCATAAAGTATAATTAGATAAGTGAAAGATCAGCTAATTTTTTTTTTCAAACTTCCAGGTCTTATGATCTTGATTTAAATGCTTATCTTATATTTTTCCACCAGAAAACAAGTTCTTTAATTCCTCAAGGTATCCATATTTTATAAGGATTTCAATAGGTGTTTTTTGAATTTCTCTACACTTTCCAATTATCCCATAAGCACAACTATATAAATATCTAAATGTCAAAAATAAATTGCCCTAATCCTTTTGAGAACGTTTTGAAAAAGTTTGATGAAACATTATTTTGAACTATTTAGAGAAAGAACATATAAATAAACAATTAAGGCTCCCTATATCCGCCATTTTGATTTCGTGGAAGTAATGATAATCCTATGGAAATTTCGAATTTAATTCTCCCATCTTTACTATTTGATCTTTTTGAATATAATGAAGTGCATCTTAAAGAGCAAAAATTGCTGAATGCTGCTGTGGAATTATTTTTTTACCTCCGATTTTTAAAAATACTTCTTAAACACAAGAAAACTTGCAAACGAACCATTAAAATAGGGATAAGAATAATTTTAAGAATAGGAAGTAAAAGTAACTTCACAGAAGTATTCCTTATTTTTTTGCTCTTTCAGATGCACTTTATTGTATTCAAAGAGATCTTATAGTAAATATCGTAGGATTAACATTACATCTCCAAAATCAAGATGGCGGGTAGACGGGAATTTAACTAATAAAGTAATTTTTAGCTTGAAATGAAGAAGCATGTCTAACTAACTCTGTTTAAGAATTAAGGAAAATATTTTGAAGCCTTAAAGCTCTCATCTACCCGCCATTTTTATTTCCTTAGCTTAATGTTAATCTTATGGAATTTCGACTTTAATTCTCACATCTGTGCTATTTGATCTATTTCAATGCAATAAAGTGTAATTTAAAAAGCAAGAAATAATGAAGGCTTCTGTGGAATTATTTTTTGCTACGATCTTTAGAAATATTTTTACAGCTATTTTAATAATTCATTTGCGAGTTTTTTGATCTTCAAAAAACATTTTTAAATATTTTTGAAAATCGGAGGAAAAAAGTAATTCCACAGAAGCATTCATTATTTTTTTAGGTAAAATAATTATTAATTTTTCTTTTATTTTTATTCAACAAGGGAGCTATTAGTGAATTAAAGAAAAATAATTTACATGGCTAGGAACAGCAGATATTAGACGTTAAATGTAATAAAGACAAATTCAATGTTCTCTACTTTCCTGAGATTCATAAATGCTTATTAAAAGAAATATTCTAAAAATAACTAAACAAAATGTTAGTTAATTCCTGTAATTTAAGAATATTGAAAAAATTAAGTAAATTTTAAATTTCTCTATCACTAGATGTACTTTATTGCATTTTAATAGATTAAATAGTAAAGATGTGAGAATTAAAGTCGATCCCAAAGGATTAACATAAAGCTGACGAAATCAAAATGGTGGGTAGACGAGAGCCTTAAACATAAAATCAATTCCTTTAGAAATAAAATGATATTTACTTTCTTTCTATTGATTTAAAAAAAGGAAATGCCTAGAAACAGCAAAATAATATCAATTACGTTCTTACGCAAAAAAATTAGCATATGAATGAAATGACGATATATAAATAAAACATTAACCTCATAGCCTCTAAAGTCGCCAGTAATGGACCTATAACCAAATAAGCCGTTCCCATACACAAATGCTTGCGATGTTTTTCCATTAAGATGTAATTTTCAAGTAAGATGACCCAATAACAATCTCCTCTATGGATGGATATGAAAATGAAGCAGCAGTGGAAGACATAAAATACTTAGAAAATTCTTCCTCAGTAACGTAATAATCCACTTTTTTGATGAAACACAATGAAAACATTACAACACTGAGCTCACGATCCAAAATAATGTTTATCAATAAATGTTATAATGTTAACCCGGGAACTTTTTATGACTCTAAAAGCTATAAAACTGTCACTGAATGAAAGAATGTTTGTGAGGAAAGTGGGAAATCTAAGTAATGGTTAGAGACATTGTAATTAAATCCATTACGTTTTTATAACGGGCAAGAAACCACAATAAGTTTTAATATTTACTTAGTATAAAAAGGCGCTAAGAATAAATTGATATTGCAGTAAAAGTTCTATTTTAGATTCTTAAGACTTGGTTGGGGGCTTCGGAAAAGGAGAGACATCATATATGAGTAATTCTTAGAGAAATAATTATTAATTTTTCTTTTATTTCTATTCAGCTAGGGAACTATTAGTGAATTAAAGAAAGATAATTTACATGGCTAGGAACAGCAAATATTAGACTTTAATTGTAATAAGACAAATTCAATGTTCTCTACCTTCCTGAGATTCATAAATGCTTATTAAAAGAAATATATTAAAATTAATTAAACAAATGTTAGTTAATTCCTGTAATTTAAGAATATTGAAAAAATTAAGCAAATTTTAAATTTCTCTATCGCTATATAGAAAACAAATTTTCTTCCATTCCTTTAAAATTTAATTTGTGAAATATGTGCAAACCTCATTTTAGATATAATTAAGACTTTACTTGAGTTTATTATTGAATTTGTGAATTATACTCGTTCAACTGATAAGGCTTTATTAAATAATTAAATATATATTACACTTTTTAATTGATGACTAATTGACTGAATTGAATTTTAACGAGTATGCAGTGTATTTATATTTGAAATATGTTCACTAATAATTAAAAATGCAAATTAGAAAACACAATTAGCATAAAATGAACACTCTCACTCGATAGAATACGAGATCTCATATACATATATCTCACAGACATAACCCTTCGCCTCCTTGAGTGATTGGACATAGCCTTCGTATTTCTTCTAAGTGTGATGATTATGAGTAATCAACCAATTATGACTAATTGACTGAATTCAATTTTAACAAGTGTGTAGGTATTTATTCTCCAAAAATGTATATTAAGAATTATAAATGTAAATTGGAAACAAAATTAAGTAAAACAAATACTCCAAATTGATGGAATATGGAATCTCAGAAACATATAGCTTGCTGAGATAGCCCTTCCAGGTGCCGGTTTACTCTTTAGGGTTAGCTCTGTGTCCTTGAGTTATTGCACACAGCCTTCGTGTTTCTTCTAAGTGTGACGATAATGAGTAATCAATCAATGCGGATTCATTGATTGAATACAATTTTAACAGGTAACAGGTCAATTGAAAAGTCCCCGGCCTGCTATAGTTAAACACATTTTTTTGACAAAATTAGTTTTTTTCATTCAACATAATTCCCTTCAAGGGTGATACACTGATTATAGCGACCCTCCAACTTTTCGATACCATTTTTGTAGTACGATTTGTCCTTTGCTTCAAAATAGGCCTCAGTTTCGGCGATCACCTCTTCATTCGACAAACATTTCTTCCCAGCGAGCATTCTTTTGAGAACAGGAAACAGTCGCTGGGGGCCAGAATACGGTGGATGAGGAAGCAAATCGAAGCCCAATTCATGGAGTTTTGCCATCGTTTTCACTCACTTGTGACACGGTGCATTGTCTTGGTGAAGGAGCACTTTCTTTTTCTTCCAATGCGGCCGTTTTTCGGCGATTTCGTCCTTCAAACGGTCCAATAACGCTATGTAATAGTCGCTGTTGATGGTACTTCCTTTTTCAAGGTAGTCAATGAAAATTATTCCATGCGCATCCCAAAATACAGACGCCATAACCTTGTCAGCCGACTGTTGCGTTTTCCCACGCTTGGAAGCGGGTTCATCGCGTGCAGTCCACTCGGATGACTGTCGATTGGACTTCGGAGTGAAATGATGGAGCCACGTTTCATCCATTGTCACATATCGACGCAAAAACTCGGGTTTATTACGCTGGATCATCTTCAAACACTGCTCCGAATCACCAACTCGTCGTTGTTTTTGGTCAAAAGTGAGCTCGCGCGGCACCCACTTTGCACAGAGTTTTCTCATACCCAAATATTCGTGAATGATATGATGTACACGTTCAGTTGATATCTTTAGAGTGTCTACTATTTCATTCCATTTCAATTTACAGTCATTCAAAATCCTTTTGTGGATTTTTTTTAATGTTTTCGTCGGTAACAACCTCTTTTGTGCGTCCACTGCGTTCACCGTATTCGGTGCTCATTTCACCACGTCTAAACTTAGCGTACCAATCCTTGAAGGTTGATTTTCCTGGGGCAGTGTCTGGAAACTCGGCATCAAGCCAAGTTTTTGCTTCAACTGTATTTTTTCCCTTCAAAAAGCAATATTTTATCAACACGCGAAATTCCTTTTTATCCATTTTTTTTATAATAACAAAAGTTGCTTCACTCAAAATGATATAATTCACAAACTAATGATCCGACAGCTGTCAAATTTATACACGCCTCTTTTGAGGGTTATGGCTAACTAAAAACATATAGATTTAATTCTAGAAAGCTCCATCTATGTGTCAGGCCGTTGACTTTTCAATTGACCTGTTATGTAGGTATTTATACTTATAACATGCATATTAAGAATTATAAATAAAGAACACAATTGAGTAAAACAAACATTCCCGCTCGATAGAATACGAAATCTCATAAAAATATATCTTACTGATATAATCCTTCGGCAGATCGGTATGTCCTGTAGGTAAGTTCGGTATTTCTTTGGGTGATTGCCCCTAGCCCTCGTGTTGCTTCTGAGTTTGAGGTTAATATTTAATTAATCAATGATGATAAATTGACTCAATTGAGGTTTAACATTTATGTTCGTATTTATACTTGAAACATATTAAATTCTTAATACATATAAAAATTATAAATGTGAAATGGTAGCCAAATTTGGATTAAACAAGCATTCCAATTAACAGAATGTGAATTTCAAAGACGTCCAGGTATGAGACAGAAAAAGAAGAGCACCCGTTTCAAAGTACATCGTATTTTGACCGTTCATTTCAGAGGCGTCACGTGCACCGACAGTCTGCCATCTAGTAATGGTGATAGTGATGGCGTCAGTCAAACATCTGTAGCCGGCAGGACAGTTGTGTGAGAAGATTCTATTCCTAGCAAATGCCGTTGTACCCGACCTGTTCGATGTGCAAAGAAATATGATAACCACGTTCGAGTGTCTATTTCGAGACGAGAGAACTTTGTGGATTTTTCAAGGATCTTTATATGATGGGTTTTGACAGTCTATACTAGGAGTGTCAAACTCATTACTATTATCCATGAGCCAATCTGCAACTTATAAAAGTCTTGTAGACCTCTTTATATGTTGATAAGATGTTAGGGTTTTCTGATCCTAAAAACTAAACATACCAAAACTTAATACATACCTATTTCTACCACAGCCGGTGAAATGACCGGACTTTGTATTTTCTGATTGAATATGAAATATAGATGTTAGGGGGAAAATAAAGAAATTAACTTTATTATAATTAAACAAAATTGCATATTGTCAATTTTTATAACAAACACAAGGAATAAGAATTTTTAATTCATTGCTCATTGTATTTTTTTCATACACAGGATGTCTCCATTGTACATTTTTCGCAAACATATTTTTCACATTTAGAACAAATTTTGAAGGTTTTATTTTCGTCACAACATCCTATTTGACACGTCTTACGTTGATAAGAGTTAGGCAACCATCGTTTCATATTTGTTCTTTATTTTGATTGTTCAATGGCTTCTGTGAAAATCTGCGGCAAGTTCTACTGCTAACAGGAGTAAAAAATTCTTGTCTCGAGATATTTTCTCTTGTCGTTTGCTTGTACAAAATCCAAGCATTTATGCCAGCTAAATCAAGGATATTGAAAAATACTTGAAGTGGCAACCTGCAAGATTTAGGTTTTGCGTTATATTACTTTGCCATTCGATTGGTTATGTCTAAACCAAATTTAGTCTTTTTGTAATGAACTGTATACAATACGTTGAATACGCACGCACATCATAATTTCTGATCCAAAAACCTTATAAAGTAATATATTGTTATCAAGGGCAAATGAACGGTTGTGATAGATAACGGTATTCGACGAGTATTAATCAAAATAAACAAAATACAAATAAAAAATAATATAATATTAACTGTATAGAATTAATAGAAAGAACCATGAAGTCAAACGTGCAAAAGCGATAAGATGATATGCACATTTTCAATGTAAAAGTTCATAACCGGTCAAAAGACCGGCTATGGTATGTATAGTGTTAAGGCTATCTGGACATACGAGGAATTTGATAAATATCATACCTATGACTCCATGTTTTTGAGATATATATCTTTTCAATGCATTGGAAGAGCTTAGATTTTTTTGTGTGTCTAATTATGATATGTCAGCCATTCTGTAGGACTATGAAATAATTTTTATGTCATAAAGACTTTTCCCCCTCTCAGTTGAATATGGACTTGTTTTGTGAGATACATTTGTGTTCATGTACCATTTGAAAGAAAACTATTATACAATATGGTTCAATTTTTTTTGTTATGAATGTATATAACATACTTACGCATATAGTGAACTTAAAAATATTTTTTTCTACGTAATACCTAAGATTTAAGAAATAATTTTTTACATGGAAAAAAATTAAAATTTCTAAATTAAGATGTTCTATAATTTTGTAAAGAATATGTACCGTATTATCGTTAAGGTATCCGACAACGTTCGGAACCATGATTTTGAAGAACATATAAATGAATAATTTTTTTGTTATTTAGTATCACCTGAATTAGAATGTACATAAAAAAGCATTTCAAAAGTTTTATTTCGATGAAAAATTTTTAAAATGCAATTTTTTAGTATAAAATAAGAAAAAAATAGCACATTTTCAAAATATTCTCTTTTCATGAAATTTTTTTCTATAATATATATATTCAGTATATGTATTGATATGACACCTGTACGGATTCTGAAGTAGTATTTTTTAATATTTCACTTTTTTTGCAGAGTTATTAAGAGTCGAAGTAACAACACGCGTTTTTTTTTTTTTAAAAAATTCCTCTACTCTTATGCGTTAAAATGTGAATAAATCCACTTATATACCATACATTACAAAAATCCTAAATCAGGATCTTAAGAATAATATGAAAAACATTTCTACCAAATTCCTTCATTATATAGAAGAAAAAAATTCGAGTGATTACCTTTCAAAAATTGTAAACATACTGAAAATTATATTCTTCAGAAAATGGATTTAAAGTTAAAACTTGTTCAGAAAACAAAAGAAATGTCTGATATTAAAATGCTTATAAATAGATTTCTATGTATCGTAGTGACAAATGGAAGGTAGATTTAGAAAGAGAAGATTTCATTTATTTTAAGAGGTAAATAAAAAAAAATCTGTATTTTCTCCGAAATTCGAGTTTTTAACGTAATCGGATACCTTAAAAAGCATATAAGCTATATTTTGTGTAATGTTTTCTATATGACGCGAGTAAAATATCTTGTATAATTATAGAAAACTATTTTTAAAAATGGTACTTAACTACAGACATATCTGAAATATACTTCCATATTCACCTCGAAGAGAAAAACAAATTTTGACAAAAAAAATGCTTTTAAAGTTTAATAAAATGATTAAAATATCATTATTCGAAACACAAAAAATTCCTAAGCCGAACGAATAATTTTTAAAGCATAAATGTCTCAAAAGGAGAGAGTTTTAAAATCGGCATTTCATTTTCCTCCCTCATGTCCTGATTTCCAAGTTCTTCGTAACACATCAATCAATAACTCCCGAGACTAACATTGAAAACAACATTTTTTTTGCAAAATTTTTTTTTATTCATCAACATAACACCTTTTGTTAATCACCTTTTAGGGTGATACAATCGTTCCAACGCTTTTCCAAATCTTTAATTTTTTTTTTTTTCGCAAGAAATCTTTTTTGTTGCTAGTAAATAGCGATAAACAGCTTTCTGAATCATCGACTCGTTGCTGTTTTTGTTCCATCGAAAGCAATCGCGGCACCCACTTGGAAAAAACCTTTTTCATGCTCAATTTTTCATGAAGGATAGTAAATACACTTCCATATGATATCTGTGTCATCTCAGCAATCTCACGGAGCTTCACTTTACGATCTTTCATTATAATTTTTGTCACTTCACTCACATTTTCCGGTGTAACGGCTTCCACAGGTCTACCCGAGCGTTCCGCGTCATTTGTGTCGGTACGACCACGTTTAAACTCGGCAAACCACCGACAAATCGTTGCTTTTGATGGACAAGAGTCCGGGTAACATTTTTCAATCCATTGTTTCGCTTGCACGGTGTTTTTACCCATTAAAAAACAATGTTTTATCAGAACACGAAACTCGGGTTTTTTTCCATTTTTTAAACAAACTACAAAACGACTTTACTCCAACCTCGATAACTCAGCTGTTTCTGGTCCGATCGACTTAAAATTTTGACACGTTTCAAGCAAAGGTTCGTACTCTAGAAAGACCTGGTTACTGGTTTACTACGAGCGCCATCTCTGGGTTAGTCTCAGGAGTTATTGATTGATGTGTTATTTGGTTCATTCGTACTGTTGATTGTGGTTTGCATTATGGGGTACTGCTTATATTAACTCATAGTGCGTTTTGACGATATATTACTTCCCTACATTAACATAATTTTTTCGTATGAAGTATTACGCATTGACGTAAGAATGATGTTTATGTTCCAAATGTTTGACGTATTACACAATATGTAACAACAAAAATACAATAATCCCCACATATCGTGAAAAAAAAACGATGTTTGTCAGCTATTTTTTGTTTACTTTTACCACCAATCGATTTAGATTAAGGCATACTGAATGTAAAAGGCTAAAATAGGTGAGTAATCTTTAACGCAGAAATAATACTAAATTATAAAAAAATCAGAATTTGTGTGAGCATTAACTTACCATACGCAGGTTAACTGCTTAAATTATTAAACTCGTGTATCCTATATTCCGGAAGAGGAATATTTAATGTTACTCACCCGAAAAGCAAGATAGTAGATGATTACTGGCACGCTATTGGTGTAGAGGAATCGTGTGTCGATTGAACACTACGACTGATACATAATTCAATATCGAATGTTGTGGCTCATTATCAGTAATCCTATTTAATTAGAAATTTCAAGAATTAAGCAACGATTCTATTACTAAATTTTTGTTATTCATTTATGTTGGTTGGGCCTCAAAGATATACAGAGCAAGCCGCATATAGCTTAACATGCTTGTTAAACCTGGTGAGTATATCTTTTATAAAGCAGAACAGTGAGCGAAAATAGAAGTTTACCAATCGAAGTGGATGGGTGTTGTAGAGAATAGTCGGCCAAAAACGCAGGACTACAATACTGCTGATAAATCTTAAGATGAACACTAATAATTAGAGCCCTTTATCAATGAATACAACTCATTGAGAACGGTACGCTGTGACCATTTAACGCAGGATGTTCATTCCAAATCCATTGGTTCCTCTGTAGAATGCTACGACGTAAGGACAGTACTGCCACGACCTCCAAATATGGACATCCCAGCATTGGGGGTAAGGTTATCTGATCTGGTAAATCATCATTCACAACATGAAATGCTTCTGCCTGTGTTAGTCAGAAAAACACCAGCAGAAGCATTTCAGATTGACTGTCTGGATCCTACCATTGAACAAGAAGGGGGTCTTGTATGGAATGGGACGCGATGGATTGGCTCATTTGAAGTTTTGAGGGAATAAACTGTAGTCACCCATTATTGCAGCACTTTCGCAAATCGTTTTCACGCTGTGCTTCAGACTGTGTCCTGGAGAACGCCTTCTGTTCCGAAATGACTATACTCTTGTTCACACTGTTCACTGTAACCAACATGGTTAGGTGTGCACGATGAAGAAGTTTAACATCTCAGGTGATTTATTTATTCCTTTGATCTTGACATCAATGAGACATTGTGTGTTGTTACAGGACGAAGTCCGTACTCGGTTTTCTGTTCCACGCACATTACCTGAACTCGAGACCTCTCCATATGAGGAATACTTGCGAATTCCTTTTAACTTTACTCATAATAATTAGTTAGGCATCCAAGAGGTGATTATTTTATGTGGGGCGTATTGTCGTACCAGATTCCTTTCCAATAAATTATCGCTTGCTTCAATTTTAATTATATTTATCTTAAATATATTCAATTTGATAATTTATCTCTTGCTTTAATTTTAACTCGATTTAGTTGATATAATATTCAATTTTATTATTTATCGTTTGCTTTAATTTTAATTAAAATTTACTATTGTCCATTTCTCGACATTTCATCGTTCACTTTAATTCTTATATTTGATTGAGTAATTGAATAGAAATAACTAAAAAGAAGCGCACCATGGGTGGCTAAATCTGTTCTTTGCAAAACTTTGATTAGAACTTTTTTTAAATTCGTTGTTCAATTGAACTTTAATTTATCATTAGTATTTTATCCCATAAATTTATATCCGAATCTCTAGATTTGTGATATATTTGTTTCATTCTTTAACTCTACCACATCTTAAAGTCTAAATAAATAATCAAAAAGTTCAAAACTCCAATAGAAGATACGCAAGAGCAGAACAAAATATTTTATTAACTACCAAAGAATATGTAAGGTCGCTCTCAGTCAATCTCAATTCTCTTAACTCAATCAATCTTAGTTTAAATTCTATTAACAATGTCTTAGCTTGCCACATCACTCGTTCTGACTCAAGTACTTCTAGAAAACAACAGATTTGTATCTTAGTATTTTTAATTAGGAGTTGCTTCAAATCACATGATTAATTATGATTATTCAGTCCAATTTTTATGTATCTGCGAGCTTGTCGGTATCAATTGTTTCCCTTTCCCCCTTTCAATTCCATTTTAAAGCGTTTTTACAACGTTTTTCTGAATTTCACTTGGTGTGTGTGTGTCATCAAATTTTCGATCGTTAATTTAACCAACTTCCCATCAAGCTAGAGCTTTGAAATTTTGGGAATCGTTCGTACTCGCCTAACAATGCAATATTTAGACGTTTGCGACAAGTTTTAACTAATATTTCAATAACTTTAATAAGTCAAAATATTCTTTCCTCTCGGCGCTTTTAGGACTGAGGGAAAAATTTCTTTCCCCCTCTGGGAACACCGGGCACTCCCCACACCACATGAGGCCTCGTAAAACTATTGTACTCACAAAGGGGAGATACTATCTCCCCTTTACTATCTCCGAGATAGTAAGGGTTGCTGACTTTTAGACTGTAATCATTCGCAAGAAAGAAAGTTTCCAATATTTGGCACCGTGTCTTATCACAATAATTTTTTCTGAATTCTGGTTCCCATTCTTTTTTTAATAGAATGACTTACAAACTTTCAAATGCATGTTTTGATTTTATGAGTATTATGAATTTCTTAATATGCTCACAAATGTATCTTTTTAAGTAAATTTTAAAGTTAAAAATAACTAACAGTTTTAACTAATATTTCAATAATTTTCTCTAATAAACTTTGCCACCATATAAAAACGTTGTTTTTAAAAACGTTGGTTTTTATATCGAATTTTTCTGTATTTCACTTGCTGTGTGTGTGTCATCAAATTTTCGATCGTTAATTTAACCAACTTCCCATTAAGCTAGAGCTCTGAAAATTTGGGAATAGTTCTTACTCGCCTAACAATGCAGTATCTAGATATTTGCGAAAAGTTTTAACTCATATCTCAATAATTTTTTTTAAGGACGTAATTTGTTCAATAAGCTGGCGCTATCTATGGAAGATATATTGAATTACGCAAATAGAGTGAACTTAAAGACAAGAGAGATATGAGGTTTTTTACAGAGTTTTAACTAATATTTAAATATCTTTTTTTATTAAACTTTGCCACCATTTAAAAATGTTGTTTTAAAAACGTTGGGTTTTTTTTTTATCTCGAATTTTTCTTACATACCACTACACTTAATATAATCCACTAAACTTCTTCTCGTCATCCAATTTACCTAAACACGGTTTATTTAGGTTGTGAAGAAATTGTAATTTTATATAATTCAAATAACCAAAATGTCCCCTAGGTTATTGAAGAGAAAATTCTGAATAACCCAATATCATATGTTACCAAGAGTAAAACTCCAGCTAAATACAATTTTTTTTCATCATTGGATCATTTCAAAAGTTTTCTCTCAAGTCATACTTTAAATTTAAAGAAAAAGTACAGCCTTCACTTTTATCTTTTGAAGATTTTAGAATTTAAATTTCGATTACGGAAATTGGAGAAAAAAACAGGTTTTCAATTTTATTACTTTTTCGGAGAGCACAAGTTAAGTGTTTGATAGAACAAGAGGGGGACTAAGAATACAAATATAAAAAAAATTCAAAAAGAAGTAAAATAAAGAGATTCTATATATTTTTGATTTTATTACGAGTGCCTTTCTTCTTTTATCTATCCAGTTTTATTTTTAGCTACATTTTGATTCAATCAAGATAAGATGATTTTTTTTCCCAAAAAAACTTTTTCAAAAAATGGAGTTTCTATATAGCATGTTGAAATCCAGTCTTTTCAATTTCAGTATGAAGTTCACGAGTTTTGATATATTTATTTATATTTCAATATTAAAAACAAAAACAAGATGTCGACGTCTTTTTTTTTTACTTCGTAATATTAAAAATCACCATGTGAAAAGTTTTCGAAAGTATTTTCAAAAAATAAATTTCTATACATTTAAGTTATATAGTTATTGGCATAATACGGTTTTAATGTATTAAACAGTTAACATATTATGTATATTCAGTGAAATCTTGGAATCAGACCTGAATAAAAAATGTGGAAAATACCAGTTGCATTCTAATACAAACAGATTTATAGTGGTTTTGATATCAACGAAAGACTCAATCATCTATTATTTACCTTAAAAATTTGGAATTGCTGTACCTTAGATTTTTATTTTAAATGATGGTTATACACTCATGGACAAAAAAAAAAAAAAAAAAAAAAAAAAAAAAA
>BMAW01051579.1:299634-325008 GCA_019974015.1 Nephila pilipes | reverse complement strand
TATACATGTAAATTTAACTTAACAAATCATAAGACTTTTTAAAAATAGTTTCGGGTCATTCCCAGCTATAACTGTGACGAAATGAGTTCGCATTATCAGATTTCTTGAGTGATATTGTATGCAAGATACTTTCAGTTTCATTACTTATTCATGTTTAAGTCTCTTTATTTTGGAACCCAACGATAGCTGAAAAGAGGAAAAGGGAAACACATGATAAATGGCAATTTCAAGAAGTGAGTTTGAAACATTAATTAATCAAATCCGACGAGAAATCTCTGTGAATGATTTGCAACGAAAACATAGCTGTGATGAAGGAATACAACCCGCACCGTCAGCATCGAAACAAACATCAGGAAAAATAAGGACACTTGGAGAATTTGGTTTGCGCCGAAAACTTGCCTTGATTTCAAAATCAACTCATATATCAGAGGAAATTGTTCAGTAAATCCTCAAATGAAAATGAATTCTTAACTAAGGCCAGTTATAAAGTTGCCTACGTCCTGGCTAAAAATGACAAACCGCTTACAGATGGTGAGGTAGTGATGGAATGTTTGTTGGAGGTAGCCGAGGAACTTTGCCCAGAAAAGTCGAAAAAATTTTAAAACGCAACTTCGGGTATACATGCCATTGCCCTCCGTGTTGCAGACATTGCTGAAAACATATTGACTGAAACAACAAAAGTTTCTAGCAAGTTTCACTATTTTTCAATTCCAATGGATGAATCGCTGGACAGCTATTCCACCGCTCTTGTGTTCAGTAGGTGGGTATGATGAAGACATGAACCTAACACAAGAGCTGGCTTCTCTACATAGCATGCATGGTATTGTTATATGAGAGGATATATTCAATGAATTGAAAAAAAAAAAACATTCGTTGAATATAACTTGAACTACATTTACGTCAGTTGCCTGACTGTTGATGAAAAAAAAGAACATGAGTGGTATGAAGAAAGGCTTGGTTGGACAAGTGAAGCAGATGTGTAATGAGGAAAACATTCCATAAACAATGTTCCTGTACAGTATTATTCATCAGTAAGCTTTGTGTGCTAAATATGGGGAAATTAGTAGCGTTCAGAATCCTATAATGAAGATGGTGAACTTAATAAAATCAGATGGGCTCAACCATAGACAGTTTAGAGACACCTTGAAAGATACAAACACATAATCGCAGGATTTACCATATTACACAGTATTAAGATGGCTAAGCTGTGAGAAAGAAATGAGCAGAGTATTTCAAATAAGAAATAGATATCCTCTTGGGAAAATAAAGGCAAGCCTCAGCCATTAATGTCTGATGAAGAGTGGGTATGGAAATTGGCCTTTTCTTTAGATATAACTAATCATTTAAATTTTCTGGATTTAAGACTACAAAGAGATAAAAATCTAGTTTCTGATCTATACATCCATCTAAATGCCTTCAGATCTAAACTTGTCTTGTTTTTGGAACAAGCACAGGCCAACAACATGGTGTACTCTTAAGCAGTGCAAGGTCTTCATAGCTGAAGCAATAACTCAGTTTCCCACATTTTTTTCGCGCGAGATCATCAAAGGCCTCCAGTTGTAGTCTCAGGAGCGTTTTTCTGACTTGGACATCTGGATAGAAGAAGTGAGACTTTGTCAAAACCCATTAGAAGCAGATGTGGCTAGTTGCCCAGATGAATTGCAGCAGAGGCTATTGAATTGCAAGCAAATGACCTCCTAAGGGAAAAGTTCAAAGAAGGATTGATGGTTTTTTTAAACTGTTTTTCTGCTAAAGAAAGACTTTTCTATTGTCAAAACTTTTAATTTTTGGAACAACACACCTGTGTAAACAAATATTTTCAAGAATGAAATACATGCAGAACAGATTGAAACAAACTTGTCTGAAAATAATCTCAGATCACTATTGATGTTAGGGATATCAAATCTAAAACCTGGAATGTCTAAACATTTTAGCATCCAGGAAACAATTTCACTATTCCCACTATTACAGGTGCTCATGTGTAGTGTATCAGTAATGTGTTATTCAATGATAGATGAATAAAATAATAATAAATAAATAATTAAAGACAACATAAATGTTTTGATTCCTTTTTATTTGGACCTCTAGTGTGTAATCGACCCCCAAATTGCTGCTGTGTGATAGTTAATGCTACCCTAGGGCTGAAAAGTTTGAAGACCTCCGATCTAAATGTTTGAAAAAAATGAAAAAAAGATAAATGAAATTTTTTGACAGGTCGGAGGGACGAAAATAAAGAAGGATTACTAGGGTATTCAGGGGGTACACCACCCGAGTTTACCAAAGAAAGTAAACCCCATGAGAAAGGCAAAGATCACTTGGGTTTTCTCTGGATCCTCCAGTCAGAAAAATTCATGATCAAATAATATGAAAACAACTGCAACTCAGCTTCTGAATTAGATAAAAACAAAATTCAAACAGATTCTTAAAGATAAAAAATTGGAGATGTAATATGAGATAAAAAAAATCGATGTCTTGACCAAAATAGTTTGTTCTGAAGGTGGACTTTGATTTGAGTGTTTTGATTTAATTTTTTAAAAAATTTATATTGCTTTTGTAAAGGAATCAAATGTTTCGACAATCTTATCGCAAAAGTCAACATAACATTCTGACTGCAATGTGTCAACAGATTTACAATTTTTTTTAATATTTTTAAATTTTAATTGCATTATCACACAAAATCATTAAATGTATGAAACACAAAATAAGTCGAAGAATGATAAAAAAAAAGTTGTATTGATTCAATTTTAACCCTTTTTTGTTTTTAAACTTTTGGAGGCAATATTTATTCCAATATAAATTTCTCTCTTTTATCAATACATTTTGAATAGAATAAAACTCGTCACTCATCGTTCAATCTCATGTCAGTATTCCATTTAGGATGCTTGGGTAGCATATTATGTGTTTTTTTCGCTAGAACACATATCACCCCCATTCCTTGTTAGTTTAATACTGCCTGTAGTTTCACCTGGAATAATTTTGTTTGGTCGTAGTGAATTTTCACGCTGCTACTATTTTGAAATATTATCTCTTTTAAGATAGAATTTTTAAGTGAACAAGGAGTTGCTGGATTTTCTTCGTTTCTTGCTGGAACAGATCCATTCCCGTGTTGCAACCTAAATACTTAAGTGATATATAACTTTGCTTCACTGATTTTGCTTATTCGGACCCGAGTCAGTATCAAACTTCTAAAATTGATCCCACTACACGTCCGTTCGCTGCTAACTACTTCACATCTGTCATTGAATCTTTTTTTCTTTTCAGCATAAGCTATGCCTATCTTCTATGTTTTAACCTCCAATCTCTTACTCTTATCACTCACACTCTTATTAAACTCTTCGCAGTTTATAAATGCTATCGCATTAATTCTATACGCTACACTCCACGATTTCTATTCTAATTTATGTTCGTTACGATTCATTCACAAGAAAAAGTTCTCGGATCAAATAATATATGAAAGTTTCCAAGGGTTGGATGAAGTGAATTGCGTGTGAAACCATTTATAATATCAAGAATGCGCGACACCTGCGAACAAAGAAAAATACAGTCTGGGTGTCACAAGTAGCTGTCCCGTACCATCAATTTTGAAAATTGAGTAACAAATAAAATAAAAATGAAAAAAATACATATTGAAATGATGGAGACCTAACGAATATTTTGCAATCGAGATTTGTAAATAATCTAAATAAAGATTTCTTTTCCTTAAAATAGGAAGATGAGGTTAGTATTCCAAATAAACTTGAATAGATCGTCCAAAGTATAACTAAACACTTTGTAACTAAGCTATGTTATTGTTAGTCAATGTTTCAACGTAATTTATGAATGCCATGAAGAATATAATTTTCTAAATGCTGTCCAAACCCTCTAATACGCAGTAATTAGGTTACTAATCACGAGTTGCCATAGTTACTAATTCGCGTGTTTTAGTATTAGTATAAATTGAGCGATAATATAAATTCTATCATCGATAAGAATTTTCTACGTTATGTTTGCAAACTTCCTACATAATTTTTAAAATTATTACGAAAATCACTGATACAAGAAAAATTCTTCTATGATTCTTAAGATTTGACCAATAAAAATGGTTGAACGTACTTTGTATAATTAATCTAACTAAACGTGAGATCGTGAAGATTATCCCTTGCAAAAGAAAAAAAAATGCAAACTAGATTATTTCATTTTCCTACAGAAACGGTGAGTAATATCGAATCCAGACATTCAAATCCAAAATGTCAAATAAAAAGTATTCGAATGTTCGATACTCTCCAACCCCACAGAAGAGGCGTCTCAAAAACAACCTCTCCTTCATCTCCGATCAATCAAATTTAACGTTCTCTTCTAATACAAAAAACATCGTCTACACTTTATGGTCAGTGGACTTGAGGATAATCGCCTCTCCCTCTTGCCTCAGACATACAGAGCGCTGACTCCCCCCCATTATTTTTGTTTCCTTGTATCTCATTTTCGAAAATTTCTGTCTCTTTACTTGGACCTGGATATCGATCCACGAAAATGTGAACACAAGTGTTTTGGACTTTTTTATAAAGCTCTCGCTCGTATGTTATTTTATCTTCTTTCAGCTTTTGCTTTTATGCCACGGTTTTTTCAAAGTTAGAGTAGAATTTCGTGTCTCCCCCCATATTTAACTCTGGTCTCTGTCCGTCAGATTTTGGATGCTTTTCAAGGTTTTCCCTCCCGTATCTCTACGGAATCTTTTTTTTTTTGTTCTGGATTCGTAAAAGATTCCTACTCGGCACCTGTAGTGTTTTATTACTTTTAGGTGCGCAAGCAACTTTTGACTTATTTCTCCCTTTCTCTTTCTCGGATTTCTTATTCCTCTCATTTGGTATAAGTTGGCTATTGAGAATTGGAATTCCATGGACTGTTCATCCCGCAATTTATTAAATAAAGTGATATTGTATTAATACAATTTCTTAAATGGAATTGGCATTACCCTAAGAACGATTAATCAGAATTTCACAAAAAAGGAGCCGTAGTAGAATCGAGAGTTAAGCGGATTCCTTAGTAAATGTTGTACAGTAATAAATTAATCCTTAATACACCTCAGTTCTCACCTTACATCTCACCTTAACATATTTACAACCTCATTTTATCCAGTCAAATTATTAAAATAATTCTCATTGAACAAAATATAAAAAATTGAGTTATGTTTTTTTTTTCTGTGAATTTTATATTGCAAACAATATTATATCAGGGAAAAAAATATTTTACTTTATTAATTTTATACTTATTGATGTATTTTAAAATGTAACAATGTCTGATAGAAATATTCTATTAAATAATCGAGTGGGATATTCTAGCGTATTTTTCTAAAGATATTTCATTACGTAAGATTCATAAATTAAGACCATTTTAAATAATAAGAAAGAAAATAAATGGAAAGACATGTTTAAAAAAAAAAGAAATATTAACAAAAAATTATTTAACAAGAAACATATTTAATACCGAAAAATAAAATTATAAAATAACACCTTTTTTATGTTAGAAAAATAAAAAAAAAGACTATATGAGTTAATTAATTATTTTTCACATATATGCTTATAGAAAAGAACCAATTTTGTCTAGGATATTATCCTCAAAGGGTGTTATTATTAAATAGCAAATTAATAATAGCCTTTCCTTTAATTCGTAAAAAAAAGCATATTCCATAATTGATTTTTGGAGCGTATGCTCAATATAGTCCACTATGCATAATTCTTAATAGATAAAATAGAAATGGATTAAAATGTATTATTTTAGTGAAATGTGTAATTACTGTATCTGAAAAAGAAAGATAATGAAGTAATGAGGATAAAATTTGAATTTCAGTAAATTAATAATTGTATTGCTTACCACTTTGTACAAAAGTCCATGTTAATCCTAGTGGCAAAACTTATTAATTAACATTAATTAAATAATAAATCTTTATTTATTTTCCAATTTTGCTATATTTTAAACGTACTATCCATTTGAAACATATTCCATTTAATCTTTTAAATTCATGTGCTTCATTTTACTCCTTTAACCACTGAATTTAGCAATTAGCAAATCTTTTTCAACAATAGCAATATGTTTGCAATTATTACACATATATGTTAAAATATACTATTGCATCATTTGTATTGGAGTTTATTTATATTGGTTGTATTTACGTATCAATTGGATAGTTTTTTTTTATTTCTATCCATGCTTTCGCAAAAAAAAAAAAAAAAAAAAAAAAAAAAAAAAATGAATCACTAATTAAAAAGGATTTTTGAATAATTTATAGCTACCTGAAAAAAGTATTCACATTGCCCGAAATTTTCAATAAATTGCTTGTTCCGAGTGTCGTTCAATAAGTCCTCAAAAATTCCAAGAGATGGCGCTCGTAGCATCAAAAATGGTTTGATATAAGTAAACATCACGACTCACAGTCTAAATCTTAAGGCTCCCGTCTAGCCGCCATTTTGATTTCGTGAACTTAATGTTAATCTTATGGAATTTCGACTTTAATTCTCACATCTTTATTATTTGGTCTATTTGAATGCAATAAAATGCATTTGAAAGAGCAAAAAATAATCTATGCTTCTGTGGAATTACTTTTTTTCTCCAATTTTTAAAAGTATTTGAAAATATTCTTTAAAGACCGGAAAACTCAAAAACGAATCATTAAAATAAGAATAAAAATATTTTTAAAAATCTTAGGAAAAAAGTAATTCCACAGAAACATAGATTATTTTTTGCTCTTTCAAATGCACTTTATTGCATTCAAATAGATCAAATAATAAAGATGTGAGAATTAAAGTCAAAATTCCATAGGATTAACATTAAGCTGATGAAATCAAAATGGCGGGTAGACGGGAGCCTTAAATGCTCGTATCCGTGATCATGATGTCTTTTGCCTCTCAGAAATTTTTCCTCATAGCTTTCCCGGTCGATGAGAACATTTTCGACTTTTCATGAAAAAGATGTATTTGAAGCAACCTAACGCTTTGATTTTTGCTTGATTTCCGGTGCATAATGCTGAATTTAGATCTCATCAACGATGACAAATTGACGCACCAGCAATCCAATTTTGATATGATGGCAAATGACTACAAAATTAAAACAAACTTACGAATCAATGTCACATTTGTTCCGATAACTTTTTAACATATGGCAGCAATCAATAGACACAACAATTTACTTAAATGATGTCTCCTGTTTTCAAATACAAGTACTTTTGAACAACCCTCGTAAATATATTTACTCGTAAATTACATTTAATATTTATTATTAAAGCTAGTAATTCAAAAATACTCAATTGCTATGTTGGTCTTATTAGACATAAGTATAGAAAATGAAATATAAAACCGAAAAGTCAAAAACGGAAACAATATATTTAAAAATGCCATCCTGGACTTCGGACTGAGGATATGAGTTTACTCTAGTGTGATGTGGATCAAGTTTATCACAATCAGTATAAATACGTTATCATATAATAGTAAAAACACCAAATTATATATATATATATATATATATATATACATACATACATACATAGTTCATTCTACTACAAAAATCGTGATACGTGAAATTTGAGAGTGTAAAATCCTTATATGTGTCAATGTCATCATATATACGCAGTTTCAATTAATATTATGTTAGATAAGTATCATTGCATATATAGCATCACAATTTCTGCTTATAACAACACTATTAATTAATTTCAATTCGGTTTTAGATAATGTTTCACAAAGTATTCTTTCAATGAAAATATGGCATTAATGTAAATCATTATTTTTATTTAATATATATCCTAAATAATGATATAAGTTGGCTATACTGCTATCTAAATATATTAAAGACTCCCAAATATTTTAATATTCATACCAAAGGCTACAAAAACTGCGCTTTCAAGAAGTAACAAAAATATTATAGAAAAATAATTCTACACACAATTTTCGAAAAACGAGAGTAAACCCCAAAATAAGAGGCTTATTTTTCTCAGATAATTCATCGTATTACATATTAAAGGCAATAAATGAAATTAAATAAAACTGCAATTATGTATCATCGTAAAAATGAGTAATAATTGTCATAAATTAAAATAAAAAAACCCATTAAATTTCCGGTAACCAATCTTAAAAATTTAAGCATTTAAATATACTAAAATGAATCTACTTAATCAATTATGCAGATATCATCATGTGAGCATAATCATATAATATTACAATTTATATTCATAAGAATACTGCTAATTATTGTGGCATCAATTTAAGACGATGACAGAAAATGCGGCTTAATTCAGGGTACGATAACAATGTAAACCGCTATTAATATGGAATATATTTTGTGAATAATCCTTTAGGTGATATATAGGATATAATATAATACAGTATCCAAAATATTTTAATATTATTACTAACGTCTAGAATTAAAATTATCTTAGTAGAATCAGAAGAGAGGATATTTCTAACACCATAACTGTTCATATTTTGTATCCTATTTTCATGTAAATAAGTAAAATATCAACAAAACTGCAAGGATTTATCACAGAGATAATGAATAGTAATTAAAAGAAATTAAAATAAAATGTATAAATTTATACGCATCGAACAAGAAAGCGTTACGTATGTCAAGAATTAATTTAAAATGTTACAAAAGCTCTCATCTCTGGAACCGCAGCTTGCACTATTAAATCTAATATCACTTTGTTATTATAATCTTATAATATCATAATTACTATTCATAACTAAATAATGTCATATCATATCGAGACTATGTCTTACAAATTACGGTTTCAATCAAGGTACAACAACAATGTAAACCGCTCTATTTTGATTTAATATCTATCCTTAATTATTCTGCAAGTGGACTGCACCGCGTTCTAAATCTAATAACGACTCCAAAATATTTTAATATCCACACACCAACGCCTACAACGCAACTGAGAGTTCTTCCTGAAGAGAGCGAAATCTCCTTCGTTTGAACTGGAAGCTAAAATAGATAGGCATTAATTATCTCCACTCAAGAACTCTGCTTTAATGAAGGGCCTTCATTCAGGATAAATAATGGAAAAATTAATAAGTTGTCTCGATGTGAATGGGAGAGTCGGTAAAGAGTTGGATTTCTATTCAAATCTTTCATAGACTAATCCGTCGAGTGATGCTTGAGAATGAGGAAGTGTGTAAGGGATGATGCTTCAGGTTTGATATATTCATCAAAAGATGTTTAATTTGAACAAACTAATGAAACGCATAATATTTGAAGAAAGTTAGTTACTTTTGTGAATTAACACAGATATAACAATATTTTTAGGGGAAAAAAGATGAAAAGTTAGAGTTTAACGATAGAATAGAGAAAAAAATGACATATATATATATATATATATATGCGCGTGTGTGTGTTTAAAGTTATGAATCAGAAGAGTAGATAAACACAAAATATGAACTAATTTTAAATATTTTAAAATATTTTAGGAAATGCAAAACCGAGAATAATATATTTAAAGTTGGAACAGCCCTTAGACTGTTAAGCTGAGTTATTTTAGAATTATTGACCTAATTACCCCTATCAACAAAAGTATGTTAAAAATGGCTGTAACACCCAAAAATTTGAAATTTTTTTTTTGAAAATTTAAATTCATAGAGAAAATTGAAAAGCAAAACATATATAAAAAAATAAAACAAAAAACAAACTAAAAAAACCTGTGGCATATATATTCATTGCTTTATCTTATATATATATATATAATTGGTGGCAGCAGCTGGGATTCTGTGACAGGAGTGTTGTGTGTTGGGAACTGGCTTTCATCACTGCGAGTAGGGATCAACCCATCTACGAAAGTCCCACAACCGAAGAAACTTTTTTTTCTTCGCATCTTCTTTTCCTCTGCGTGGAAGAAAAAAAAAAGGTGGCTCGCCAGGAGCAAAGGAGTCCAGGAGATTATTCGTAGAATTTGGAATTATTAACCGCTGTACCGTTTGAGATAATTTATTGTTAATCAGACAAATAGGTAAATTCTGATTTTTAAGTTTCAAATATTTAATGTGACTATGTACAGCGATTATACAAAAATATGTGACAGGAGATACCAAGACGTCCGTCTGGATCGGGAACCAAGCAGGGACTGACGCTTTTTGAGGGCCATCGACCTCCAACGGTTTTCTCGTCGGCGAATTCCCCCAATCTTCACAAGCTGCCGAAATAGCCACGATCCCCCTTCTGCTGACATCTCGGGGATCAGGTGTCGCTCGGGCAGTCCAGATGCATGAGTGTCAAAGTTGGTAGCTCGACCAACAAACATTGAAGAAGGCCGAGGAAAGTGGATATGCCACAGATGTTACAATATATATATATATATATATAAGATAAAGCAATGAATTTTTTATTAAAAACATAAAAGTAAGAGAACAATTAAAAACCAAAATCTACAAAAATACACATTTATAGAACTAAGTAAAAAAGATGAAATTAAATCAAATTTGAAACTAAAAGATGAATAAAAATTGAATCAAATTTGAAACTAAAAGATGAATAAAAATTGAATCAAATTTGATACTAATTTGAACCAAATAATATGAATACCCAACAAAACAAAATATGCGTATTCAGACTGGGGACTGAATTGTGGGATTAAACTAGTTCTATGGTACCAGCCCTCCCCTAATGCATCTTGTTGGGTAAAAATGGATTACTCCAAAATTCAAAATGTAATTTAAAGAAAAGAAACAATAAATAAAGAAGAAAAATTGAATGGCGAGATATCTCAATTACTAATTATTTTCAAAAGCAATTGTTTTCCAAACTAATAAAATATATTCTTCACCTAAAAACCTTCCAAATAAAATTTTTTAAACAAAAACCATTTATTAAATTACTCAATTATTAATTATCCAATTAAAAATTATCCATTAAAAATATCCAATTAAAAATTATTCAATTAAAAATTTCAGATTTTTTTCGAAACAATAAAACATTATACTTAAATATTTCCAGTTAAAGATTTAAAACTTTAAGAACTGCATACCCGAATCCATGTTTTTCATGAAAAATCAATTCAAATTTCATAATTGTGAAGGTAATATAATATAATATAATATAATATATATATATATATATGTATATTGTAATATTTATATATACATACATATATATATATATATATATATATATATATATATATATATATATATGTATTAGTTTATTTTAAAAATGTTGCAGTTTTCCTCATAGATGGCTTCAGTTGGAAGAATTTTTAGGTTTGCAGACTGTCGTACAAATGTAAAACTTTAATTTTATTTATTTGATGGTTGGCAATTCAGCTGTCAGAAATCAGTAAAAAGGTTTTTGATCGGTTTGCGTAGTTTTTCAAAGCAACTTCGTTGAAGAATGGAAAATCAAAGGAACATTTTCAATATTTTTGCTTTTTCTAATTTCCATAAAGGGAAAAGCATCATAAAGCTCATAAAAATTCTCATGTGATGCACTTATGGTATTGAAGCCTTAAAGAACAGCAGTGTCAAAATTCGCAAAATTTCCGTTCCTGGTATTTTCACTCCAAGATGAAAAACGCTCTGATCGATCCAGATTGAGATTGATGACGCCCAAATCAAAACAAAGCAAATAATCGATTCAGGATATCTGTTGTTGCTTACGTGAGGATAAACAGAGAAGCTTCATGTAATATCCACCACATGCATTGAAAGTCACTAAAACCAACTTGGCCCTGTTTCAAAACTCTATTCATATATGGGTTCTAGAACTGAAGAAACGCATTTAATGCAACGCATTTCAATGCAACACGCATTAACTGGCAGCTGCGATTTATAAAGAAACGTATACAATGAAAATGATCCATTTTTGACTGATAGTGGCGATGAAAAATGGACTGGCTTTACAACAACCTATCAGCGGAAAAGATCGGTAAGACGGGCCAGGTGAACTCTATCGACAACATCAAAAATGAGTATTCCCATCAAAGAAGGTTTGTTATGGTTGGTGGGATTACAAAGAATTATCAGCAGACTCATACCGCCCCAACCGAACGATCAATTCAGTGTCTACAAAATTGAACAACTGAAAATTAAACAATGGAGTTGAAAAAGTGGCTCAAATTGACAAATCGAAAGGTGTTGTATTCCATATTCCTTTATTCTTCACTTGATACAGACACACACATTTTTAGTCTGGCAAAAATTATTAGACTTAGTTGGATGTTTGCCATCCACCATACAAGTCCCTGATCTTGCACCTGCTGATACTTTTTATTTCGATCTTTGCAAAGAGCTCTTGGATGGTAAGAATTTCAACAATAATGATAATGATGTCAAATCATTGCCCCTGGTTCAGTTATTTGCTAATAAAAGACCAGAGTTTTTATGAACGTGGAGTTGAGCTAACTTGCGATGGCAAAAAGGTTGTTGATCAAAAGGGCAATACATTACCAAGAATAATTGTTTGGTTCCATGAAAAATTGTCTTTGTTTTTCTAAAAATCCGCAATTACTTAGTTGCCAACCCAATATATATATATATAATATATTGTAATGTTATATATACATACATACATATATATATATCTCCATATATATATATCTCTTTCTAATATATATATATATGCTCTGCTATATATATATAATAATATTGTAATATTTATATATACATGCATGTATATATATGTATATATATACTCTCATATATATATATATATATATATATATAATGTATATGATGTAAATATTTATATATACGCTAATATATATATATATATATATATATATATAATAACATATATTAATATTTATATATACACTTTTGTATATATATATATATATATATATATATATATATTGTAATATTTATATATATATATATATATATATATGCATGTATGTGTGTGTGTGTAAATGTATAATGTAACAGTAGGAAACCTATTTCCCTTCCACTGCCCTTATGAACATTCTGGACGCTACTTGATTCAAAGAACTCAATTTCCAATTGTGCAAAATAAATTTCATATCTAAATTGAAGTGTAGTGAGGAAGAAAAGGGTAGACGAAAAGATAGAAGGTGGGAATAATACGGAGGTTAAAGGGATTAAGAAAGGTGTTCTTGTGTGCACGGTAGTCTTGTGACGTGTATAATGGAATTGGTAAGATTACGACTCAAAGCTGTCAGAGCATTAGATGGAGGTTGTTGGATGATATTTTGGTAAGGAAAGTCTAAAGTGCGAATTTCCTTACTCATCTTAATTTAAAAATCTCATGTCAATTTTTTGAAGAACGTAAAGTGAGTTTACAGCTCTGTCTGAAATGGCATCGTGTGTTGTAGTTTCGTGGTGTTCTTAATGCTAGGGTTGCTTCCGGCTCCATTGTCCCTTTGATAATGACAGCTGGTGTTTCGAGGTCAAATTTTCTTGTCATGGATCTTGTAGAAGCTTGTTTTGCAAATTAATTAAACGAATGATTTGGCTCGCAATGTTGTACACCTATAAGATCTATTTACAGGGTGCTTTGAAACTAAGAGCTAAAAATTTAAGGGGTGATATAAAACATCGAAACAAGCAATATCACAGTATAATACATAGGTGGAGAGCAAGCGGCGGAACGAACGACGTTGTAATGGAAAGCATAAAGCGTGAGTTCTCTTACACGTCGTCATTTCTACCTGGGGTTTCAGAGACACGGTCTTTGCCTGATCACTGTACGTCATCAGACCTCCTGTTTTCTATCGCTTTTAAATTTTTGCCCATGAGTTTCGAAACACCCTGTGCAATAAAAGAAAAGAATTGCGCATAAATTGAGGCCTAATAGTTATGTATTGTTATAACACATCGATCAATAACTCCCGAGTCTAACATTGAAAACAACATTTTTTTTGCAAAATTTTTTTTTATTCATCAACATAACACCTTTTGTTAATCACCTTTTAGGGTGATACAATCGTTCCAACGCTTTTCCAAATCTTTTTTTTTTTTTTTCCCCGCAAGAAATTTTTTTTGTTGCGAGTAAATAGCGATAAACTGCTTTCTGAATCATCGACTCGTTGCTGCTCAATTTTTCATGAAGGATAGTAAATACACTTCCATATGATATCTGTGTCATCTCAGGAATCTCACGGAGCTTCACTTTACGATCTTTCATTATAATTTTTGTCACTTCACTCACATTTTCCGGTGTAACGGCTTCCACAGGTCTACCCGAGCGTTCCGCGTCATTTGTGTCGGTACGACCACGTTGAAACTCGGCAAACCACCGACAAATCGTTGCTTTTGATGGACAAGAGTCCGGGTAACATTTTTCAATCCATTGTTTCGCTTGCACGGTGTTTTTACCCATTAAAAAACAATGTTTTATCAGAACACGAAACTCGGTTTTTTCCATTTTTTAAACAAACTACAAAACGACTTTACTCCAACCTCGATAACTCAGCTGTTTCTGGTCCGATCGACTTAAAATTTTGACACGTTTCAAGCAAAGGTTAGTACTCTAGAAAGACCTGGTTACTGGTTTACTACGAGCGCCATCTCTGGGTTAGTCTCGGGAGTTATTGATCGATGTGTTATTAAGTTGGTGTTTTGTTACATAAACATCATTTTACAAGCAATTCTTACTGTAGTTTTCTATATTTTAATGTGAAGAATGTAAATTTTTTTTGAATATTTCATTATTTAAAATTGATTATTTTATTCAAATTGGATTCTAGAAAAAAAAAATTGTTTTGATAAGGAGAGGCAAATAATTCAAGAAGAATATTTAATATTGATATAATATCATTATAAATGCCATACAAGATATTTTTAGTCACTTATATCAAAAACATTCTTAGATATTTTTTTTTCTCTTGAAATCTGTATTACATAACCCACAACTGAATTTCTCGGAGGATCCATAAATGTTACACTTTCTTTTGCTTTCAAAATCACCACATTATATCCTTCCTCATCACTGATATGTATAACCCATTGAAAGTAATACAGGAAGATACTTCTAATAAAATTTTCTTTTAAAGTATGTAGAATTATAAATATTAGGGCCCCAGTATTGTCCACAAAATAAGTGCAATATCTCAAATTCTTATATAATATATTTATGGAATATGGTAATCTAATACTATTCAATGTCCAGCAATAATTAATTTCATTCATTTTTACAAATTTGTTGTTGTAAACTTAAACTAATCGATGTGTCCAAAAGTAATTATTTTACTTTGTTTCTTGTTAGTTAAGAAACTTAATAACGTTATACAAACACTCCCACAATATTGTACTCATTCTAAGAAACAATTTTGGAAAGAAAATCTTTAAAAGTTAGTTGTTCTTGTGAATGCTTTACGAATGTTCACCATCTTAGTGGTTATACCTATCAAAATTTTGGTTGATGACTTGTTAGGGTACTAGCTCATTTAAAGGTAGGCCGCGGTAGCCTAATAGCCATGGTTTCGGATTCGTAACCGGCGATTTTCGTTCAGTCGCGGGTTTGATCCTTGGCTGCTAAAGACCTGCCGTGTAGCCGAGGCAGATGCAGGTTAAATCTGTTGGGCCCAAAGTCCTCCAGATGGTGTGGTGTAGAAGTTAGGATAGGGAGAACAACTCAGGTGTCGTCCTCGTCACTTGCCGGAGATTCAAAATTACGAGGGCCATCGCCAATAGCCCTAGTGTTGTTTCTAGTGTGACATTAATAAAAAATTAAACTAAACATCTAAAGTTAGATTATTTAAAGCAGACTAGTTTTTTAAAGATAACATTTATTATCTTTAATAAACTTTAGTGATGAACACAAACATTCATAACAATATTCACAAACATTCACTACAATACAAACAAACTAAAAACAGCAATTGCGTTGGTTCAATAAAGGATCAGTTTATTTTGCCTTAATTAAATGTTATTAATCAGACATTTAAGATAAAAAAAATTTGATTATAAATAATGGACTTAAATATAAAAAGTGAGGAGTTAATAACTTCAAAAGTGTATTGGTTAACTCAATACCTAATGAAATTCATTTTTTTAAAAGGTTTTGCTAAGTACTGCTGCACTAAAATTAGTTTCGGACTGCATTTAAATTGTATATAAGCATATAATAGAACATTCAAATAAAACATGGTTAATTGATTTTCTAAAATTAGGACATAAAGACCACCTATAGGCTTCAAAAATGCTACTAAGTTACTGTTGATAGTTCTTTTTGTTGAACCCATCACTGTAAAAATTTATTACTTATGAAAAGTAATTCAACTTCACCAAAGAAAACCTACACGTAGAATTTTTATCACTTGTGCACTTCTTTCTGACGAGAGCAATTGGTTTCTTCAAAAAAAAAAAAAAAAAAAAAAAACCCAATAATTCCATGAATCAAGAGTTTCTTTTGAAATATCTTTTAAGAAAACTACAAGACAGATAGTTGCTTCTGAGTGAGTCAAAAACGTAGCTTAATAATGCCGGTAATAAACGAGTTTTTTGAGCATGGGTTTTCTTTCAAACTTTACAATTTGCGTAAAGTTATTATTTTATACCTTAAATTTTAAGAGCAAAAGAGAAAATTGAGTCAAATTGGTCAAATTAAATTATTTTTTCAGTAATTAGTTTTAATAATTTATTTTATTATTTGACGTTTGTTAAATTTATCATCTAACTTAAATACATGAAAAAATTCTAGTTCAATCAAGCATTATATTAATCAATTAAGCTACATGTAATTAAACTTAAAGCAAACGATGAATTATGTAACTAAATTGAATATATTTAATATAATCAAAATTAAAGTAGGCGATTAATTCTTAAACGACGGATTTGGAGACCATTTAGCGACTTGGCGAGAAACTTGGCGTGAAATTTAATTTTATAAATCATTACTTTTAATGGATTAATTTTTATTAATTATACTTAAATTATCATATTGTCATCGGAAACAATCGAGCATAGAAAATTACAGCTCGAACAAGCGCTATAAAATGTGAGAAGAACCTTTTAAAGATTTCAACTATACATATTTGCAATGTGAGTTATAGAAAACCTATTAAAAACAGAGACGTTAAAACATAAGAAAAGATGACAGGATCTGGCAGGATATATTGAGGGAAAACGCTGTTGTTCGTGTTAAATTCAAGTGCTTTGCCTTCATAGAATTTGAGAACTCCACGCTCAATACCTTGCAATGGAGGCGAATAGGTTCAAAAATATAATGGGAGAGAAAGAGAGTATATAAAGTAGCAGAAATAAAGGTAAAATATGGAATTAAGTTTTTAATGAGAGTTTATGAAACCAACGTTGGTGTTCATTTTATTTAAAAGAAACAGCTGTTCTATTCACCATAGCAATTGAGATGAAAAACATTTTTAATGATTTAAATAAGTAAATTTCATATTCTACAAATACGAAAATATAATTTATAATCCATTACTCGAAAACTTTGAAAAATATACTAGAACATGTTAGATGAATATAAATAGAATTAAACATAAATAGTTTATTTGCAAAAAATATTAAAGATTGCGTTGAAGTCTTTAATAAATTTAATTTAATGCAAACGCTTTCAAAATACGAATTCGAAATTCTTATTAACAGACACAGACATAAAAAAAATTACATGATAGTTTTCACAATAATGCAAAAGCTTTAAAAATAATGTAGTATTGCTTACCATTTGTATCGGATTTATGATAATAATGTAATGAGATGGGATCTTGGTAACAGAGCTGAATTGAACTTATTAATTCCGAAATTGAAAGAAATACAATACATTTTCCTTACCACATACACATTTCAAAAATCGTATAATAAATAAATACATATGATTAAATTATCGGATCTACACACGATTTTTTATGTTAAAATTCAGCAATTTATTCAAGTCTTGGAAAAAAGCAGACGATTTTTACAAACTATTTCGAATCAAAATACCGTAATAAAAACAGCTGTTCACAGATAAATAATCTGAAAAAAAATTAATGCACACACACACAATTTTTGAATATATATACAAATCTTTACGAGTAAAATTGACTGTATGATAAATGAAAATATTTCAAACACTAAAATTTAACAGTCACATTTTCAGATGCAAGTATTTCAATCATTTTAATGCTAGTGATCACATAGACATAACAAAAACCCATTGGTAACTCGAATTATCAAAGCTTCTTCGATTAAAATTTTTCATTAACGTAATAACGTTATTGTCATATTCTAGTGTTCTAGTCTAGTGGTAAATGTGTAATACATAATACGGGATCTCATGTGTTATATGAAGAGCTGAAGTAACATTATTTAAATGTTTTTATCGAATTTTAATTAAAGGTTTTTATAGGAAGGAATTAATTTATACTATTGAATTTAGTGTCAGATTGAGAAAAAATTATTTTCAACGCTATAATATAATACACTAACAATTTTTTTTTTAATTTTAAAGGTTGAACACTTACAAAGTACTCTAAAATTTCTATTGAATGATTGTTTTTTAGTAAAATAGACACGATGTTCAATTTAGTGAGGTAATTTTAATAAACAAATACCATTGTGACGATTGAAAACTGTATTCTCAATAAAAAAAATCTACTTCACTTTCTGGTTGAGGTTTTATAACAGTAATTATTAAGGATGGATAACAAATAAAAAGGCAACATATTCGTTTAAAGAAAGAAGATGCATACCCAAGCATTTAATATTCCCTCCTTTTAATGCGTAGAAAGAACTGATTTATTTTTCTACTGATCTAGCAACGTGTTAAACTACTCTCTGTTTATCTCCGATATGTTTTTTACTAAACCGTTCAATACATTTTAGGGCGTGGAACTACAATTCTAGATTATATTTAACTTCCTAATAATTTTCTATACACGATGACCGTTTTCAACCAGTGGAATTGGAATTTCTCAGAAGTCCTATCTACTGGTTCTCACTTGATGCACGTTAAATCTGTTCGGAGCCCAAAGTCCTCCCGTTGGCGTGGTGTGGATGTTAGGAGAGGGGGGTGCCAGCTCAGGTGTCGTCCTCGTCACTTGACCGTGGTTCAAAATTACGAGGTCCGTCGCCAATAGCCCTCGTGTTGCTTCTAGTGCGACGTTAATAAAAACTAAACTAAAAAACTAAACTGGTTCTCACGTCCTTCAGAGACAGACATGCCTTCTGGTGAAACCCACTTGGTTTTCATAATAGCTTCGGTTAGACCTGAACATAAACAGCTTAATTGAGGCTGCGAGCATTTGACTCTAATACTAATAATTAAACTTTAATCCAAATCGTAACTTGTGATTTCATGCTATTTTTTGTGAGCTCCCTTAAAAAGCTCTGATCTACTTTTTCCATATTAATTTTTATAATTTTAAATTTTAACAGTTCTTTAAGATCATGATATCAACTGATGGGTTGATAATTTTCACAGACTCAAAATCTACTCAATAATAAATGGTCAACTACTCCGGACATATAGGATCTACTTATCCTATATAAATAAATTTAAATCGGTATTATTCTACTACTGATTATTCAACACATAGATTACGATTTAAAACCAAAGCCTTTTTTAATATTTCCAATAGTTATTTGAAACCAATTAGCGTAACTTTAGAGATGTATTGGAACATTTAAATTAAAATTTTTAGAAAAGTGGTAAAAATTATCATTCACATTCTTGGCGTATATTAAAAGTGTGCTCCTCCACAAATACTCTTGTTACGGTAGTTACACCCTTGAGCAAATTAATTGAAACAAACCGGAAAAAAATTAGATTTCTAAGAAGAAATGTTACTTTATTTTAATTTGTACAAAATCAAAAAATTTTTTGTATATAATATGATCCCCATAACTCTTTATTTACATTTGGGTCTGATTAGGCATAGATTCCACCAATTTTTTACGATCAATTATAATATTTGTATCATTGTACAACACATGAATTAGAGCAGTGATTAGCTTCTCCATAGTTGTACAGTCCATACTTAAAATGTGATTCTTGCATGTAGAGCAGATATTCTCTATTGGATTCATATCAGTAGCGTTCCCAGGCAAATGCAATATCTCAATCTAGTCCTCAAACTTGAATTTTTTGACCATTTTGGACGTATGGCTCGGGGCTAAATCTTGATGTAAAATTCCTGTTCCATCAGGGTATCGTTTCTTCAACTCCGGAACAACCTTTTTATCCAGAATGGTAATATATTGCTGAGAACGCATCATACCGTCAACAGGCTGCAAATAACCAACCCCATTGCGACGAAAATAGACCCCAAAACATCTTCTTTTGAGGGTGTTTAGCAAATAGCTGATCGTGGCAATTACGAATATTTCGCCTGACGATCTCGACACATTTTGAGTTCCCTGGCCGCGGGCGAAAAAATGGCTCTCGTCTCTAAATAGCATTTTCCTCCAAATTTAGACTGACCAATTCTTATATTTTAACTTCGATAAGTAGTGCTTTTTTGTTCTTGGTTGGGTCAGAAGCTGTTTCTTCAAAGACCGATAGGCTAGCTGATGTTCAAGGCTAGCTAGGCTCAATGTTCTTTTCCTATCAAGTGGCTGATGCAAAGGCAGTGGTTAAGATCAGACACTGAAGAAAACTCTATTTACAGACCTTAACCACTCTAGATCTGTACGATTGTCAATTGTAAGACTCAGAAGAAATCACTGTAATGTCACACTGGCAAATCAAGTATTTATATCATTTCTAGAAATGGCCTAGATATTCCAACGACAACAGAGCGTGTTATTAAATATCCAACCCTTCTACCTATTTCATACAGCTCCGAATATTTTTTAGCCCTAAATTAAATTTCTCTACAGTCTTAAGACATACAAAAGGGCCTGTGTTGTTATTGAGATCAATGAGACCATTTGAAGTATGCTCTACATTAATCCAAGGACACAACAAACGTTTCAAATAACAATAATCATGAGATTTCTCTTTTAATAATGATGAGGTGGTATATTCGATTAGATTAAAGTAGGGACACTCTAACATGTTCTCCATCTCATTTCTCATATTATTTCTTTTCGACTCACATTTCTGTCGCCACTTCGTAAGGAGTTCAATTTCTTCTTCTCCTTGAAAATGATGCACTGTTGGTTTCATGCTATGCACGTGAAAATTTAAGAGTAGACCAAAAGTAGATTGCATGAATAAACTGAAGCTAAATCAGACGAAGTGAAAATATTTAAAATTAAATTAATTGATTATTTCTTAACGTCGCACGAATAAGCAACGTCAAGACTATTGGTGAAGGAAGTTGTAATTTTGAATTTCAGTGAAGGGATGAAGACGAGACCTGATTTGGCATCCATTCTTTCAACTTTTTCAGCACGTCAATGGAAGCACTTGGGACATCCACATAATTAATGCGCATTGGTCCCAGTACATAGCGGGTATTTAGTGGCATCAGAACATGGAGCAATGACATGATCGGAGCTCTGCTAGCTGCTAACTCGTAACCTTGTCCACTTAGCAATCGCGGCCGAATTTAAAATTAATATCAAAATCTTGTAAAAAATGTACATATGTATTTGTTCCCCGTCCTAAATAAGATGCATTTAGAAGATGTAATGATATTATTTTTTCTTAAGTAAACGAAAACGTCCATTGTAAATTAATTTTTTATTCACTCATTATACTTTTTGATGGAATTTTTTTTCCTAAGTGAGATCGCACAATCAAATATTTTACTTTTTATGCGTTTTGAAATATCAAGAGCACAGATCAGGATCCATTTGAAAAATGTAATGTAATACATTAAAATCTGAATATAAATTGAAATTTATTGAATTGATATCTTCCATATTAATAAATAAAAAATGCGGAAATCTAGTTTCTATGAAACATAATAATATGTACTTATTTATGTGTATCATTAACTACATACAATTAAAAAATTATGTTGATATAATAATATTTTTTACATACGTGTTTAATTTTGATTTATAAAAACGTTGATAAAAGAACAGGTTGAATAAAAAATTGGAACGTGGAGCGAATATCAGAAGATTTGTCTATGTTACTTATGCTTACTTATACTCATAAAAGAGATTTGTCTATGTTACTTATAATTACCAATACTATATGCATTTACAAGAAATGTAAAATACGATAAATTGGACAGAACATGTCCTTATATTATTGTTTCAGAAATATTCTAAAAATGCAATTTCATTTTTCTATATTCTTCAACAATTTCTCAAATTTGATGCTACGAGGGGGGCGCCCCCCAACAAAGTACTTGTATTTGAAGACAGCAGCATAATTAAGGTAAATTGTTGTCTCCCTATTCAGAAATCAATAGTAGCCCTAATGACACTCTATGACCAAAAAAAAAACGACGCACCAAGAAGGAGTTGCCCAATAGAGACAAAAATTACATGAATAGGAAAACTATGCACAGAATAGAAAATGATTAAAATTTCAGAAATATTGAATGATTTATTTCAGAGTTACATAGTTACAAAGTAACGATCTCAATAAGGTGTTGACCCACCTCTAGCCTGGATGGAAGCTCGATTGGAGAGAGATCTGGCTGGTCAAGGAAGTGTTTGACAAGCTGTAAGACAGTTCATATCAACACGTGCCGTTTGTGGTCTGGCATTAAATGCTGAAAAATAAGGCCAGGGTACTGCAAAAGGAACGGTAGCAAAACAGGTATCAGAGTGTCGTCGACGTACCGCTGTGCTGTAAGTGTGCCTCTAATGACGACTAAAAGGGTTCGGCTATCGAAGGAAATGGTACCCCAGACCATACCTCCTGATTAAGGGCCTGTGTGACGTGCAATAGTGAAAACATAATCGGCACGCTGCCCTGGACGTCTCCAGACACGTCTTCGATCATGCAGCTGGATGCAGGATTCATCACCAAACTCTATACTTCCTCAGTCAGCATCATTCCAACCTGATCGAGCCAAACACCATTGTAATCTGGCTTGACAGTATATAGGCGTGAGTGGCAGGTGGTGTAGTGGTCGGTACAAGCGTAGATTTCACTCTATCAACCGTCTGTGAATGGTCATTGTGGACACTTGTGTGCGAGTTCACATCTGATGGTTGATAACGGTAAATGAAACGCTATGATAGCTGATCTGACAATCACTCTGTCCTCCCTATGTGATGTGGCCCTAGGTCGACCGATATCCTCTTGACGATGAAATCTGCCATTGTCCAAACATTCTTGCTAGTGTCTTCTAATCACCGCATCGCTTGAACTCATATGGCGAGCGATTCTCCGATTTGCTCAACCTACCACTTTCAATCTAATGACACGATCTCTTTCAAACTCTGACAGTTGCTCGTAATGTGCTCGAATTCTGTGGCGAGGCCTTTTTTCGATCGTTGAAAAGTATTCTAAATCACAATGCAACAGAAAATGTGACCTTAAATTAAGAATGGCTTGTTATAAACACCTGTTTAGTACACAATTCCGATGCGCTATAGCTCCTGCTATTCATTCATCGGACACTAAATTTTAATCATTTGCATGTTCCGTCCAAATGTCTTTGGATACGAAATTTCATTACAATCGGCCTACTCCTTCTTGGTGCGTCGTTTTTTTGTTATAGAGTGTATATTACTTTTGCATTTAGAAGTGCCATATCTAATAATCCAGAAAAACAGCTTTTTATACCCTTTCACCGTTTTTCTAAATGCTGGATAATGATGATTGACAGAATCGCTAGAGTCAACTCCTCCCATATTTTAATTGTACTCTAGAATACAGAGTTTCTTCAAAATGTGGATTCCGGTCTTTCAGTCTTTTATACATATTGATATTATTAATACCATTGTAACTATCTTCACTAATCTCTGAATCATTTTAATCCACAATTTATACATTTCTCTCTCAGATCGGTATCTCGCTCTTTTTTGACATGCTTAACGAAATGAAATTGAATATATAACCCCACCACATATCCTGAAACTTTACGAAACACTCCCATAGATATTTCACTTTAACCCCTGCAAATATTTAGCTGGTTGAACTTCCCCGTATTTTCCTAACGAAAAGAGCAAATATATAAAAAAGAACGCCGGCGTTCTTTTAATTACCAGGTACACTTTTATAGAGCCGTAATTCTCAGTTTTTTTCACCAATAAATCTATCAAAAATTAAAAAAAAAAAAAAAAAAAAAAAAAAAACGCAGAACTGAAATTAATACCCTCATGTGAAGGTTAATTGATGCGAGACTCATGCGAAAACCGTAACAATTTGACGCCATCTCACAACATTTATGAATTCAAATAAAGTGTTCCGTTTCGTAGTTACTCTGATGCGACGCTGAGCTGGTAAGAGTGGAAACGTTGCATCGCGCAGACGAGACGTTGGTCACAAAGGGGCTAAAGAACAATCCGAATTTTATGAATTGTATTCCACTTTGAAAAAATAATTTAGCCCCTGTCTGTTCTTTTGACTATCTCTTTAATAGATGAAAGGAAGATTTTAAAATTCAAGATACAATGCTTAATTTACAGTGAGACAAAATACAAGATAAGAACTTAAGAACATGCAATCTTCCTAGGAATTCTTTACAGGCGGAGTTAAAATAATAATATTGTTGTTTCAGTATCAACATTGTGAAAACTTATTTAACATATAAGAAATTAAGAAATTTTTAATCTACATGATAATACAGTGAGAACAAAAAAATATAAACACTCATTTTTCGTATATGGTGCATTTTCTTACAAATACATGATTAGCATGTATCATAATGAATCAATGCATCATTAAAAAATCTCACTGTTTAACAAATTTTAATTTTATTTTGTATCTGGTTAGTAAATGTATGTATTTAACTAATTTTGGAGTTTCGAATTCAGTGTGAAGAATCCAATTTTTTATATAACATCACATTTTTAAGATATACAGGAAATGTAATGATAAAATGTTTTTAATGTAAGGAAATGCAATAAATTTAGTAATAAATATTTTTATGTAATAATAAAAATCATTTGTAAATATATTATAATAGTGTATACTTGAAAACAGTAAAAAAAACTACTTTAAAAATTATTAAATAAGGAACTAACCTACTATGATCATAAACAAAACCCAATACCAATCTAATTAAGGAAACAAGGATGTTGAAATTTTTCTTTTGTATGTACCTTTCTAAAAAGAAAACGTCAGTGACCCTTAATATAAATATAATGTAAAGGAAATTGAATGGAACATACAGCTCCTTTTTCTCTCCAGTTAGATGTGATTTCCTCACAAACAGACCTTCATTTTGTATTGGCTTATTGTGTCTCGGCTGTTCCATGAATAAAAAACCCTCATGAAACCACCCAATGCATCAGTCAGTAGAGAAAATATTGTTAAATCACAACAACATACCACTCAAAATTTTTGTGCTTGACTCCTTCCAGCAGCAAGGCTATGGTTTTATTAAATTTTACAACGTTTTTCTGAATTTCACTTGGTGCGTGTGTGTGTGTGTGTGTG
>BMAW01051579.1:255855-290800 GCA_019974015.1 Nephila pilipes | reverse complement strand
ATTGCCTTTTTGCTTCCGCGCTGTAACGGCTTTTCCGTACGCGTAAAAAGCGCCGTAAAACATAGCGCTGCAGAGCATACCAGGCGCGTAGCCAGCCAGCGCAGCATGGCAGCGCCGCTGGCCGCGCGGGTAAGTCCTAGTAGTTTTAGCATCAAAGTGCTTGCAAGGCGAAAATACTTCCCAGCTACAAGGAAGAAAGTTGCGGCGCTCTTCACTACAAATCACGTACGCTGAATTTTAAAATTTACCGATGCTCAGAATGCTTTACACCGGGTTTGGAGAATGGCGTTCCAGATCAATCTTCGACTTCGCTGTTGTACTGCAATCGCCATAGAAATTATACAGCCCGGATTTTGCATAGGGCGTATTCAGTTGGACGAACAGACTAAAACAAAAAATTAAAACCCAAAATTCAAATGAGTATCAGCTTCATTGGGTAAAAGTCCTTGTTAAAATACCATTAGTCAAATTTTCATAAGATAAAAACATTATGATTATAGAAGACCAAAATAAAACTTCAAATATGTACAGAGTTTATTTCTTGAATGCATATTGGTTTGCTCCTCAATTTATGCCTTTAATTTTTTAAATTTACTCGCTAACAGTATTTTGAATTACCGTTGCATTTAAACATATAATTGAATATAATTTCTATATAAAATCATGGTTGTTTTGGCTAAGTGGAGGTGCGATATACATATAGGTTCTACAAGTGGTACTAAATTACTGTTGGCAATTCTTTTTGTTGAACTCACCTGTAAAAAAAATGTTGTTTATCAGATACTATTCAACCACCCATGAAATCCTGCAATTTGATATTTGTAAACATTTCACTTGGGGAAAAGAATTAACTGCTGTGGTAAAGGTTATTAAGGTCGAGTAGTTCCTTTTTGCAACACCTTTTGAAAACAAGATTGTTTTCAGTGAGAATAATATGTAAAAAAAAGACCAGAGAATCAAAGAAAAGCTGTAAGAAGTTAGCAAGATACATAGGTGCAAAATGCTATTGTTTATAATTTCAGATTTAAAAGTGCTTTATTCATAGAATCTAAGAACTCCAAACAATGCCTTTCAATGGGGACGGATGGCTTCTAAAATGTATGTGAAAGAGAATATACAGCAGAGAGAAATAAGGTATGGAATTTATTTAAGTTTTCTTAGGAGACTTTATTAATCAACCTGGTTATTTTTTCATTTTTTTATGAAACATCTATTCCATTCACAATAACAACTAAAGGTAAAACATTTTAAAGTAAATCTCATTTTCCTATTGACATATAGTTTATAATCAATGCTTGAAATCTTGAAAAAAGTATATTACATTTTAGATTAATATATATATGAATTGTACTTAAAAAGTTTCTTTTTAAGAATTATTAAAATATCATTAAAGTCTGCAATAAATTAATTTAGTAAATTTTCTTTAAAATAGACAAAATATTTATATATAATAAACACAGACATGATAAAAATACGACAGTTTTCTTAATAATAAGAGATATAAAAATACTTCCTATCTTACTTACATTCATTGTGTTTATTATACTAATAATAATCAGATGAGATGCAGGATAAGATACAGTAATAAATGGCTGAATAAACTTATGATTCAAAACTGCCAAAAGAAATATACAATTTCTTACCATATATATTTCAAAAAGCATATATACTAAATAATTTACACGATTAATTATCTGGTCCTGGAACAGCAGTTTTTTATGACAAAAATTAGTATCCAAGTCTTGAAAAACCGGAGCGATTTTTTATAAGGATATTTTAAAATCAAATAGCAGATTAAAAAAATAGATGTTTGAATAAATAATAAACAAAACTTGGTACAATTTTTTATGAATATAAATACTGTGATTTTAATGAGTAAAACGACAATAATGTTTGATAAGGTGAAATGTAACAGTCGAGTCCTAAAATGCAATTTGTCACAATAGCAAGTATTTCAATCCTTTGGCATTGCCCCAGTGGACCATATCAATAAATAAATCCATTGGTGACTCAAATTACAATAGCGTCTTTAATTAGCATTTTCATTAATGCAATAAATGTACTAAATCAAACATTTTTCCTCATCGGCCCCAAAAATTTTGAAATTCTCTTATCGACCCCTCAATGAAAACGATAAAAAATGAAGAAACTTAGAATTATAGCTTTTTAAATAAATGAATAATTTAAGAAATTAATTTCTTTTTTAATTTCTTCTATTAATAACCTCTCAATATATATCTTTTTTGTTGCACAATCGTTAAATAAAATACTTTTATTCATCCACTCAAGTTAATACATTTGTTCAGATACATATATTAAGCATTAATTACTAAGCTCATACTGAAAACATAAGAATGAACTGAAATAATTTGAAAATGAAGTATCAAAGGAAGAATTTGTGTGGCTGATGTCAACTCTCTTTCTTATCAACTTATCTTAAAAATTTTAATTATGATTTAAAATTAAAATCTTAATGACAATTCACTTGCTAATTCAATAAAATCTTTCCAAACCTGATTATACCGCCTTTTTCGCCCGCGCCGTACGGCTCGCTACGCCACGCTTTGCGCCGCGGGATAAAATACTCTCTGAAGGATTATTAAAACATTATTGAGCAAGCAAGTATACATGTTTGTCTGTTTTAATTTTACAAATAACTATGGTATTTGTTTTTTTCCTATAAATTTAGAAGTATGATGAATAGTATCATTGCTTATCATAACCATGAAAATTCTCTTTATTCTATAATTAAAGTTAATTTCTTAAAAACTAAAATCCTCAGATTTTCTATCATTAGATATTTGAAAAAGCCAGGTTTTATGAGTATATTTTAAATGTTTATCAGATTTATAGCTTTGTATAAATTAAGAATATTAGAAAAGGTGGAAATAATAGGTTTGAATATAAATTACATTCTCTCTAAAATGGAATTTTATTTACTATACCAGTTTTACCTCTATAACAAGACAAATAAAAAAAATGCACCAATGTACTAAGAAGAGTTGCCGATTGTAATGAAATTTCGTATGCAAAGATATTTGGACAGAACATGCAAATGAATTGAAAATATGGTATCCAATGAATAACTTCAGAGCTACAGCACATCCGAACGTTGCACTCAGCAGGTGTTTATTATTTTTTTTTTTAGAAAAAGGTTTTGACATAAAAATGTTAGGGATTATGGAATTAGGTAAGTATTTTTTGTATTGATTTTTTTTCTATTATTTTCAATTTGTTTAAGCCTCTATTCCATTTATCAAAATATCGCAACATTTATTTCAAATAAAATAAAATACATAGTAAAATGAGAACAATGAAGTTATATTTTAAGATTCTTTAAAGAACAGATTTTAATCGTTCACTGTACCTCTTTAAATTCATTTTTCTTCATGATCACTCTTCTTTATTCTCTCTTCTAAAGCTCTTAAAAGATCACGTGAGCCTCAAATATGATACAAAAATTAGGCATTAAAATATAGCGAATGACTCCAACTTTAAAGCGCACACTCACATAAAATTTAATACCTAATAATATTAAAATTCGAATTAACGCCAGGAAAAAAAATTTGGCGTTGCTATTGGAACAAAAACACAGTTTAAATCAAAGAAATTTGTCAAGATCAAAGTTTGCTCAATGAAATATAAGACAAATCTCAATTTGACGATAATCAATCATTGTATGAAATTTAAAAACATCGTGTGTCTTAGAAGAATTTTAAATTAAAACTTGTGTGGTCACGATAGTCTAGTAGTTTTAGCATCAAGAGTGTACAAGCAATACTTCAGCCTAGGAAAGGATTGCAGCCTTTCTTTCACTAAAATCACGTCTTTAACTGAACTTTTAAACGTTAAATTTACCGATGTCGAATGTACTTTACACAGGTTTGGAGAATGGCGTTTCAGATCAAATGTCGACTTCGTCTTCTAATTGTACTACAATGTCATAAAGTATACAGCGGATTTTGCATAAGGCAGAAATATTCAGTTGGACGAACAGACAAAAAACAAAAAATTAAAACCAGTAAAATTCAAATAAAGGAAGTATCGCTTCATTAAGGTAAAAGTCCTTGTTAAATACCATTAATCAGAATTTTTATAAGATAAAAACATTATGATTATAGAAGACCAAAGTAAACATAAATATGTACAGAGTTTATTTCTTGAATGCCATATTGGTTTGCTCCATATTTAATAACATTTAATTTTTTAAATTGCTCCGCTAACAGTAGTTTTGGTCTACGTTGCATTTAAACATATAATTGAATATAATTTCTATATAAAAATCATGGTTGATTTTATTAAATTAGGAGTTAAGTATCACATATGGGTTCTACAAGTGGTACTAAATTACTGTTGGCAATTCTTTTTGTTGAACTCACCACTGTAAAAAAATATTGTTTTATCAGATACTATTCAACTTCACCATAGAAATCCTGCAATTTGATATTTTATGACTTGTGCATTTCTTACTTAGGAAAGAATTAACTTCTTTTAACAGGTAAAGGTTATTAAGATTCGGTAGTTCCTTTTGCAACACCTTTTAAGAAAACAACAAGGCAGAAAGTTGTTTTTCAGTGAGTGAAAAGCGTAGCAAAAAAAGAGAGACCCAGAATCAAGAGAAAAGCTGTAAGAGGTTAGCAAGATACATGAAGTGCAAAATGCTATTGTTCATTTTGAATTTAAAGTGCTTTACCTTCATAGAATCTGAGAACTCCAAGCTCAATACCTTTCAATGGGGACGGATAGCTTCTAAAATGTAATGTGAAAGAGAGAATATACAGCGCAGAGAAAGAGAAATAAGGTATAGAATTTAATTTAAGTTTTTTCTTAGGAGACTTTATTAAATCAACCTGGTTATTTTTTTATTTTTATGAAACATCTGTTCCATTCACAACTGTAACTAAGGTAAAAACATTTTAAAGAAGTAAATCTCATTTTTCTAAATGAACATATAGTTTATAATCCAATACTTCAGAAATCTTGAAAAAGTATACTAAAACATTTTAGATTAATATATATATGGAATTGTACTTAAAAAGTTTCTTTAAAAAATTATTAAAAATATCGTTAAAGTCTGTAATAAAATTAATTTAGTAAATTTTCTTTTAAAATACGAACTAAAATATTTATATATAACCAAACACAGACGCCAAATAAAACTCGACAGTTTTCATAATAATATGAAATCTATAAAAATACTTCTATATTACTTACCATTTTCATTGTGTTTATTATACTAATAATATAATCAGATGAGATTGCAGGATAAGATACGGTAATAAATGGCTGAATTAAACTTATAAATTCCAAAACTGTAAGAAATATACAATTTCCTTACCACATATATATTTCCAAAAGCATATACTAAATAATTACACACGATTAAATTATCTGATCCGCAGACGGTTTTTTTATGACAAAAATTAGCGGTATCTTAAGTCTTTGAAAAAAACAGACGATTTTTATAAAATATTTTAAATCAAAATAGCAGATTAAAAATAGATGTTTAAAGATAAATAATATAAACAAAACTTGGTACAATTTTTTGAATATAAATACTGATTTTAATGAGTAAAACGACAATGTTTGATAAGGTGAAATATAACAGTCGAGTCTAAAATGCAATTTGTCACAATATGCACGCAAGTATTTCAATCCTTTTAGTGCTAGTGGACCATATCGACATAAATAAAATCCATTGGTGACTCAAATTACAATAGCGTCTTTAATTAGCATTTTTCATTAATGTAATAAATGTGCTAAATCAAACATTTTTCCTCATCGACCCCCAAAAATTTTAAAATTCTCTTATCGACCCCCTCAATGAAAACGATAAAAATAGAAGAAACTTAAGTGCTTTTTAAATAAATGAATAATTTAAGAAATTAATTTCTTTTTTTAAATTTCTTCTATTAGCTCATACTCTCCAATATATATCTTGTTTAAATTTTCAATCGTTAAATAAAATACTTTTATTCATCCACTCAAGTTAAATACATTTTGTTCAGATACATATATTAAGCATTAATTACTAAACTCATACTGAAAACACGTAAGAATGAACCAAAATAATTTATTAATTATCAAGGGAGAATTTGTGTGGCTGATGTCGCTCTCTTTCTTATCCCAACTTATCTTAAAAATTTTTAATTATGATTTAAAATTAAAATCTTAGCTGACCAATTCACTTGCTTGTAATTCAATAAATCTTTCAAACAGTAACTTCATATCCTAATATTTTAACTAGAAATCTCCTCAATACACAAATCCAACATCCATGATTTTCATCTCCTTCCTTTTAATTCTATTTCGTTTGTATATCATTATCTTTAATTCCCTTTACATCACTTCTATCTTCATCTAATTTACCTTATCGTGATTCTTTCAGATAGAGAATAAATTGTAATTTTAAACAATTCAATTTGATATTGCTAAAAATTTGTAAATATTATTTGTATTTGTCTTAAAATATCTCAGACAGATCGGAAATACTCAGAGTTTGGGCAAAAATCGCACATTCAATGTTAAGAAAAAAAACGGCATTTTTTGGGATTTGGCGACATTTTGGCTGGATTATTGACAATCACTTGGCGAGGTTGGGCGAAAAATAGATGTTTCTAAAAAGTTCCATCATCGAAGCTCTAGGACCAATATTAAGCGAGATAGCCTAGAACTTCTAGAACCTTTGTGAAACTCTTAGATTTTCACGCCAAGCCAGGTATAATTAAAACCGGCCGATATAGAAGTGAGGAGTAAGTACTTAATAATCATCTTAAAATACTAGATAAATTTTTTAACACATGAACACATGGACGTTTTACATAAGTACAAAATCTATTTCTTTTTCAAACTTGATATCAAAACTTACGAATAAAAATACTCTCTGAAGGATTATTAAAACATTATTGAAACCAAGCAAGTATACATTTGTCTGTTTTAATTTTACAAATAACTATGGTATTTGTTTTTCCCTATAAATTTTAAATGTAAGTGAATAGTATCATTTACTTATCCTGTGCATAAAATTCTTTATTCTCTACTTAATTAAAGTTAATTTCTTAAAAATATAAATCCTCAATTCTATCATTAGATATTTGAAAAGCTATAGGTTTTTTGAAGTATATTTTAAATGTTTATCCGATTTATAGCTTTGTATCAAATTACAGAGATATTAGTGGAAATAATGGGTTTGAATATACGTTACATTCCTCTCCTCTAAAATAGAATTTTGTTACTATACCAAGTTTTACACTCTATAACAAAAACAAATAAAAAAAAAATACCAATGTACTAAGAAGGAGTTGCCCGATTGTAATGAAATTTCGTATGCAAAGATATTTGGACAGAACATGCAAATGATTAAAATGTGGTGTCCAATGAATGAATAGCTGGAGCTACAACACATCCGAACGGTGCACTCAGCAGGTGTTTATTAGAAGCGATTTTCAATCTGATGGTCAATTTTTTTTTTAATTTTCTAATTTCTTTCCAACAATTTTGTATGATTTCTTATTAATTACCTTAAACTATGAAAATTAACATAAATTCAAATGAATACCATATGAAAAAATGTCAAATTCCTGCTTTGCGTCATTGGTCAGTTATGTCGTTTTGAAAAATGACGTTTTATCACATACATGGATGAGTTCTGAGATCTTTTAAAGTGTGATTCCTAAACAGAGAAACTTTCTCAATACTATATCTTCCTCGTTGCCAAATATATTGTTTTGACGTAGTATCATTGAACATATGGTAGGTTCCAGAAATCTACGGATTTGTTTTTAGTACCTAGAGCTCGAATCACAATGCAATTTAACATTGCAAGTTACGAAGCTCGAGAACCTGAAATTTATGCAACATTGATATTCTACAATTTATACTGGAGAGTCGTTCAATAAGTCTCCTGAAAATGATAGAAAAATCAATTGTTTTAGGTAGGTTTATTCCCTATATATTTTTTAACAAAATATCATTTATTTGTTCCATACACTTTTCCAAGCGATTCTTCAACTTTTTAAGCTATTTTGAAAAGTAAGAATTCAGAAGGTCTTCAAAATAGGCATCTATTTTGGTGATAACCTCTTCGTTCAACGCAAACCTTTGTCTGCCAAGCCTTTTTTTAAGTTTGGGGGAAGTCACTAGGGGTCAAATTCTTCGAATATGGTAGATGTAATAATCTGTACTTAAATTCCATGATTTTGGTCATCGAAACTACACAGGTATGCACCCGTGTTTATTTTTGTGAAAGAAGGTTGTGACATTGGGCTATTCGCGGTTTCTCTTCACTAACCTTGGGGACTTTTAATTAAGATTGATTGCTTTTGCTAAACAACCTTTGCCCAACCAAAAATGAAACGGGAATATGCTGATAGAAAGCAGGTAGAAATGAAGTCAAGCGGGAGAATTAGGAAATATATAAACTCCGACTGAAAGTCGCGATAGAGAGGCTGAGGGAGAAGATATAGAGAGGCTGAAGGAGAAGGGGAAAGAATCTGAAGGAGAAGTGGAAAGAGAAGTTGCAGGAGGAGTTGAAAAGAGAGGTTGAAATAGACATCAAGACAAGGCGTATTATTTATAGAGATTTAGAGTTCCAGATTGCTACATTAGTTGCGGAGTTTGAGTTGCAGTCGAGGAAGGATTAGTGGTAAGAGTCTGTTAGATTACTATTGGTGGGTTGAACTAAGGTATTAGAAAGCTTACCCGGGAGAGCATAGGCAGTTGTTGTCATAGTAAATAGAAGTTAATAAATTCCGTAAATATTATTCTAGTATCTCTTTGATTGTTATTGTGTCTTGGTGTTTGATAATTGAATCTAACTATGGCACAAGAGGCAGCCCGGATCGGGCGGGCGTCACAAGGTCTTTTACAAATGCGAACGCTTTTTATTTATTTATAATCTCAACAGGGGCTACAACGACACTTGATATTGATTTTTTCTTCTTTTTTCAAGTAATCGGTGTACAGATTCTGCGTCCCACCCCCATACCCGTGGCCATAAATTGCCTATATATTTCATATTGTTTGCTTTCTTTGGAGCCCATTCACTTTCAAAAATCCACTGTTTGGACTGTTTCTTTGTCTCTGGACAGTAGTAATGTATTCACACTTATCTATTGATGAAGAAACTAGTCACAAGTTTGACGTAGAAAGTGCCAAAATAGTTTCAAAGTCGACCACACAAGATTGCGTTTATTTTCTGTTAAGAGCAATTAATGTAATTATGTTATAATCGTAAGACTATGGTATCAGATTATGGTGATCTAAATATTTATGCAAATTTAATTTTACAAAACTATATGCAGTATATGTAGTTTTAGTGCTATGTGATGCCTTTTTTACAAACAAAATTTGACTAAAAATGGAGTACATTTTATGCTCCGAAGGTAAGATATAAATACAAATTTTTCTATACTGTATAATAGATATACGAGGGCTGTTTTTTTCAACCTCCGATTAGCTATAATAAAAAGACGGGTGAATATAAAAAAATAATTTTATTACCAAAAGTAATGTACAACAAGGGTTACTTATCTTCATAATCACCTTGACGATTGAGGCATTTGTCATGCCTGTGAACGAGCTTTGGAATACCCTCTTCATAAAATGTTCCTGCCAATGAATTGAGGTGAGTTGTGACCGTTACTTTCAGCTCCTGGTCAGTTTGGAAGCACTGCCTCCCAAGCCACTTCTTCAATTCAGGAAAAAGATGAAAGTCACTTGGCGCCACATAGAGGCCATATGATGGATGTTTAAAAATGTCCCATTTAAATTGCTCAAGAAGCAGTTGGGTTGAGGAAGCAGTTCGGCCATCTTTAAACTTTCGACACCATTCACGTACAACAAAATCACTCATAAAGATGTCTCCATACACTCGACTCATTCTTCGATGGATTTCCGCTGCACTATTCCCTTCTGCCTGCAAGAAACGAATAACACTTCGAAATTCACTCTTGGCGGGAGAATCGATAGTTAGAGGCAGCCATGTTTACGTGACTGCAGTTCAACAAGAACGTGCGTGTTTTCAATGACAAAGCGTGTATAGGAGAAGATGCGCAGTAGCCTACTGCGCAAACCAACTAGTTGCCGCATTCGTGGTCTTGATAGTGTGCGAGTTTTTCCTGAATTGAAGAAGTGGCTTGGGGGGCAGCTCTTCCAAACTAACCATGAGCTCAAAGAAACGGTCACAACTCACTTCAATTCATTGGCGGCAACATTTTATGAAGAGGGTATTGCAAAGCTCGTTCACAGGTATGTCAAATCCCTCAATCGTCAAGGTGATTATGTAGAAAAGTAACCCTTTTTGTACATTACTTTTGGTACTAAAATTACTTTTTTATATTCACCCATCTTTTTATTATAGCCAATCGGAGGTTGAAAAAAAAACAGCTCTCGTATATCAGATAGCTTCAATTACAGAAGCAGAGAGAGATAGTGCATTTTAATATAATTACTACCATATGCCACTAAAGGTGAATATGGTCATTCGAATTTGAGAACAGCATAGTGCGTCATCAGTCAAAGGGAACACATTTAAATTGCTACGAAATTCTATTACCTGTATCGTATATAATCTTAAATGTTATTATAACCACAAAATCTCAATTTCACCTTCAGTTGAAGCACAAAGTAATTAAAATCGTCAATTATATTTCAAAATAGAGTTTATTAATCCTGGAATAAGGGGGACGCTGTCAATCATTATCAAGTCTTTGTCCGCGAGTACTAACAACTTCTGTAATATTTAAAATAATACTCTTACCGGAATACGATGCAAATATATTTTTCAAATATTCTATTAATCAGATGGCGTTGGAATCTAATCTTAACAAATTACGTAAACACGGAAGAATATTCCTACGGCTTTCACACTACTGCTTTTCCTCTATAACCATCATCTTATTATATCTCAATTTAATTCTCTGTCACTTTTATAAGACTTGTTCATACATGTATTCACTCCCCTTCATAAGTCTATCTAATTTGTATGATCAAGTTTCATTTGAATGGAAAGAAGTTGGAAACTTAAATATAAAATCAGAAAGGAACTTTAAATGTTAGTTAAGGGAAATCCTGTGAATAACCTATGTTACAAAGTCATTTCCAGCCATGTGAGGAAATCCCCGATATAGATAAGTAACCTTTATAAAATGGAAAAAAAATTGTAAATTTTAGCATTTCTTAAAAAAATTAATATTGTCATTATTATTGGAATAATTGTCTTAAAAAATTGTTTCATATAGTCTTCTTAGCCTTATCTTTTTTCTTCTGTTCGTAAAATAGTGAATTTATTAGACTTCAAAGCATACTTTTTTCTTCTAATAATAGTTTCATAAATTTAGGTTCCATTTTATCTTCCAGTGTGTCTTATGGGTTGACGAAAAAATCGTCAACTACTGATGTATTTTGTTTTCCTTTTTGACAAAATTATTAAACTACAGCAAAAACAGATAAATATTCCACATTATATCTTGTTTCAAGAAGATAAGCATTTGTTAAATAACTACGCATTTATATCCATGTTTTATTTAAAAAAATGAGCATTTTTCGCAGTGGTGCGACGTATTGTTCCAGAGTTGAGAAGAAATTTTGTAATTGTTATAATTTTCTCCAACCGTTAGTGGGTTTGAAACACGAAAGAAAGAGAAAAAGATTTATTATCTCCTTTCTGCCGGAAAAGATGATTTTGACAAACGACCGGGAATGTTATTGAAGTACTAATCGATTAACTCAAAGGTTTAAATATTGGTTGAGAGAAAGATGAATTCGTTATCTTCAAAAACATCCGAGTATTTTCGGAAATATTGGAAATTTGGAATTTCATATGTTTCTAATAATGTATTATGAATAAAATTGCGCATTTAACTGGAAAACAGGGATATAAGAGAGAAATTTTATTACCATTTGATCACGAAACTTATCTTAATGACGTCATATTTATATACTTACAGACGTTTTGAAGTTGCTTGATGTTATATAATAAAATTTAGAAACACACGCTATACTCAATTTATAGATTGGAAACAAGAATTTATATTATAAAATAGAGTTTTAATGTGTTTTAGAATCAATATTTTATAAAAAGGAATGTTTTCAATTTATGTTTAAATAGATGTTGCTTTTGTAAAATGTTGCGTCTCTTTTAAAATATCAACAAACAATAACAAATACGAGTATTGTGTATTAGGTATTTCCCTTTGACATTCAAAACTTTATGCAATTGACTTGAAGATTCAGACTCATTTTTCTAAACATAACTTTTTATTTGAAAATGAGCCGTTTTACATTACTAAATTTAGATTTAAATAATTCAATGTGTGTATTATATTTTCAGAAGATATGAGAGAACGAAAATATCTTAGTTTGATTTTTCTAAAATGTTGATGTAATAGTACTCCTCAGATGAAAATTTTATGAAACAATGTAAATGTCACCTACAAACGCATATTTTATGATCTCACGGGGCTTCAAATTTAGCAAACCACATCAGAAAATATTTCTCATTGCATATTTTAACTGTCAAGAGAATATTGCTACACAAATGTAATCGAACTTGAAAGCTTTGCTCAAAACATGGTAACACAAATGAAAATTGATATATTGACATTTTGTAAATTGAATAATACAGAAAATATCTTTATCTAGAGAACAGACTATTATTTTGATAATATAGCCCTTGGGTAGGAAGCTACGTGAATTCGAGTTCAGAACATTAAAATGTCCTTTAAAAATCAGTGTAATTTTCATTTTATTGCAAATTAAAAACTTTTAAGCAATATGAAATTTTAAGAATGGTCTGTTCTATGTGTATGTGTTTGAAAAGCATATATATCAAATTTAAGGTTCAATGATGCTTTACAATTTGAGGTATTCTGTTATGCAGTAATGAAAAATGTCCATTTAAATCCTTTTCGGTCAGAGAGTTGATGAAAGAAAGTGAAGTTTAACGCAAGAGTTAGAAATGGATATGCAGCACCAAAAAGATGTATCTGTGGTCTGGATGTTTGAATAAAATGTTCAAAAATCTATGAAAAGTTTGACAAGGAAGTTAAAAAATAAGGAAGGTTCTCTAGGCTATCCCGGGTTGCGTCACCTGTGTTTACCAAAGACGGTTAACCCCACGGGAAAGAAACAGATCACTTTGGTACCTCAGAGTCATCCGGCTAAAGAAATTCATGATCAAGAGATTTTAAAAGATAAGAGATGGAGTTAATAAAATTGCTTTTGTTATGAAATCAAATGTTTCGTATGTCTTATCTATAAAATCACCAACACATTATTACTACAACGTGTGGCAACAGATTTACAAAAAATTCTAATGTCCATACATTTTAAATATTTTCAGAGTATTATCTCTCAAACATATTAAATGTATCAAAAAAAAAAAAAAATCAAGATTACATATTAACCTTTTTTTTTTTTATTTTGAAACTTTTGATGGTAATATTCCATCCGAAATAAATTTCTCTCTTATATCAATATAATATAATTTGAAAAATATTTCAATCTCGTGCGTGTATTCCATTCAGGATACTTTAGTAGCGTAGTATGTATTTCCCACGCTAGATGGCGTGTCACTCCACTCATTGGGAGCTCAATAGTGCCAGTAGTTTCGCCTGGAAAGATTTTGTTTTATCGTAGTGAATTTTTTTCTCGGCAACTACTTTGCTGTATCATCTCTTTTGAAAAGAATTTTTAATTGAACAAGAAGCATCTGGATTCTTCGTTTCTTGTTGGAACAAATTCCTACCGCATTGAAATTTAAATACTTAAATGATATATATCTTTACTTATGTGATTCTGCTTATTTGGATCCGAGTCAGTATTAAATTCTAATCTGGATCCCACTAAACGTTTATTCGCTGCTAATTTATCCATGTTTATCATTGAAAGATTTTTTTTCTTCTCATCAGCCTAAGTTGTGGTCATGTTCATAATTTCAACTCCAATCTCTTATTCTTAATACTCATACTCTTATTAAACTCTTCGCTGTATATAATTACTATCGCATTATTTCTATTTTCTAAACTTCCTGAATTCTATTCTAATTTATGTAAGTTACGTTTCATTCACAAGAAGAGGTTCTTTAATCAAATTATGTAATATGAAAGTTTCCAAGGATTAGTTGAATGGAATTACGTGCAAAACCTTAATAATATCACGAACGCGACACCTGCGAACAAAGTAAAACGCAATCTAGGCGTCACAAGTAGCTGTCCCGTACCATAAATTTTGAAAATCGAGTAACAAATAAAATAAATATATATATTAAGATAATGGAAACCCTACGAGTAATTTTTATTCAAGTCTTGTAAATAAAATAAATATAGGTTTATTTTTCTTAAAATAAGAAAATTGGTTAGTATTCCAATTAGACCCAAATTGATTGCCCAAAGTAAAATTAAATGCAACGTAATTAAACTGTGCTATTGTTAGTCAATGTTTCGGCATAATTCATAAATTTCTTGAAGAATAAAATTTTCTAAATACAGTCAGATCCCTCTAGTCAGGTTATTAAATCGCGTGTTGCATTATTAATATGAATTGAACGATAATATAAATTCCATCATCGATATTCTTTTGCGTTATGTGTACGAGTCATATAAGTCAGGGGACTTGAGACCGATCGTTGCCTCCTCCTCTTGCCTCAGATATTCTGTGCGTAGACTTCCCCAACTCTTTTTGTTCCTGTTGTACCTTATTCTCGTTAAGTTGTTGCCTCATTACATGGATCTGGATATCAATCCGTTTATATGTGACCATTGCCTTATTTTAAATGTTTCGAACTCTCATCTTCTTTTCAGCTTTTGTTCTGTTGCCTCGTTCTTTCCAAAGTTAGCGAAGGGTGGGTTCCGTTTCCTGCACCTCGCTGCCCTTATTTTTGACTGTGCTAATCTGTTTTTGAATGCTTTGTAAGGTTTTACATCCCAAATCCCTTTGGTTTTTTTTTTTTTTTTTTTTTTTTTTTTTTTTTTTATTTCTTTAAAATCTGGTTTTGTAAAAGATTCCTTCTCAACATCCAACTTTGTTATCTTTAGGTGCGAAAATGTCTTTTGATATTTCTTTCTCTGTTTTCTCAGAGTATAAGTTTGGTGTTGCAAACTGGAATTCCATGGACTGTTTGTTTCGTAATTTATAAAATAGAATTAAGTATGGTATTAATGCCTTTTTTAACTGGAAAATCTGACGACATCCGAATAAAGACTAACACGACTCTCATAAAAAGAGAGTCATAGTGGAAGGACTCTCTATTAAATGGGATATTGTGATAAATTAGCAATTGATGCGGCTCAATCCCTTTATCTCACCATAACATATTTATAAAGTCATTTTTCCCCTGTCAAATTCTTAAAATAATAATTTTTTTAATTATAAACAATGTTATATAAGGAAAAAAAGCATTTCCCTTTATTAATTTTATAGTTATTGATAGATTTTGAAACTTAAGGCTCCCGTCTACCCTCCATTTTGATTTCATCAGCTTAATGTTAATCCTATGGAATTTTGACTTGAATTCTCACATTTTTATTATTTGATCTATTTAAATGCAACAAAGTACATCTGAAAGAGAAAAAAATAATCAATGCTTCTGTAGTATTATTTTTTCCTAAGATTTTTAAATATTTGAAAATATTCTTTAAAGATCAGAAAACTCAAAAACGAATAATTAAAATAAGAATAAAAATATTCTTAAAAATCTTAGGAAAAAAGTAATTCCACAGAAGCATTGATTATTTTTTTCTCTTTCAGATACACTTTGTTGCATTCAAATAAATCAAATAGTAAAGATGTGAGAATTCAAGTCGAAATACCATAGGATTAACATTATGTCCGCGAAATCAAAATGGTGGGTAGACGAGGACCTTAACATTGGTTTCTAGAAATACTCTATTAAATAATTAATTAAGTGAAATATCATCTTCTAGTCTATTTTTCTAAAGATATTTCATTAAGTAAGAATAGCAACATAAGTTTTCCTTTACTTAATAAGAAAAAAAAATAAAAGAATGAAATATTTAAAAAAGAAATATTCCCGAAAAATAATTTGATAGGAAACATATTTAATACCGTAAAATAAGATCGTAAAATAATACCTTTTTTATGTTAGAAAAACTGAAAAAGAATAAACGTGTTAATTAGAAATTTTCACACACATACATATAGAAAAGAATTAATCTTATCAAAGATATTATTCTCAAAAAGTGTTATTATTAAAATGCTAATTAATAATATATTTTTCCTTAACTTTATAAAAAAATAACGTATTTTATAATTAATCTTTAGAGCTTACACTCAATAAAGTATATTACGTATAATCCTTAATAGATAAGACAAGGCTGGATTAAAATGTATAATTACTCTACTTGAAAAAAAAGATGCAGAAGTAATGAGAAGGAAATTTGAGTTTAAGTAAATTAATAATTACGTTTCTTACCACTTTAAACAAAATCCCATGTTAATCCTTGTGGCCAAATTTTGTAATTAACATTAATTAAGTTTTAAATCTGTAATTAATTTCCACTTTTGCTGTATTTTGAGTGTAAAATCCATTTTGAAACTATTGTAAAATATTGAAAATATTCCACGAATGAAATACTCCATTTAAAGTTTTTAATTCAGGTCATTAATTTTATTTCTTTAATCGCTGTATTTATTAATTAGCAAATCCTTTTAAACAATAGCAATATGCTAGCAATTATTACACGTATGCGTTAAATTAAGAGTACACAATTGTATACTTTTTGTAGAAGAGTGCATTTACATCGGTTATATTTACGTAATAGTTGGCTTCTGTTTTTATTCCTATACTGCGTTCTTAAAAAAAATGAAACCATTAACAAAAAAGGTTGCTTAAGAATATCTTATAATTATCTGTATGAAAGTATTAGTATTGTTTATTTTTCAATAACTTATAACGAGAGTCGTTCAATAAGTCCTTAGAAATTCTAAGGATTGGTGCTCGTAGCATCGAAAATAATTTGTTTTTAGTAAGCATCACGACTCAATAGTCAAAGTTTCAGTTATTCATGTTCGTCATCATGACACATTTTGCACCTCAAAAACTCTTCTTTATAACTTCTCCGGCAGATAGGATCCTTTTTGCCTTTTATTATAAATATTTGCCTGAAGAAATCCACTTTTTAAAGAATTTTTTTTTTTATTTCCAGTGCATAATTATGAAATAAGGTCTCTCCCGCTCTACGGAAAATGACGTCGACAACTCATCAGCAATCAAATTTTGTTTTGTCAGCAAATGATAAGCAAATCAAAAGTAACTAATGAATTAATGTCAGATTTGCTTCGGCGCCATTTAATAGATGGCAGCACCCAATAGTAACAACAATTTGCCTTAATGATGCCATCTGTCTTTAAATACAAGTACTTCTAGAACCATCCTCATACATATATGAATTCAAAAGCAAAATGTTTCCTAGGTAAATTTAAGTGTGAATAAGTTTTATAAGGAGTGCTAAGACAATAATTAATGAGATAAATTTTTGAAAAAAAAAAAAAAAAAAAAAAAAAAAACTTTTTTTGTTCTTTCTTTGAAATTAACTCTTTTTGCGTACTTTTGAAACATTATATAGATTCAGTTATATAAAACTATCTTTTTAAAGACTAATTGCTTGTTTTATTTCTGTTTACTTTTATGCAGAGTCATTTGCTTTTATTATAATACAGCATTTTATAAGTTTATCACAATACGTTTGGACAGGAAAAACAATTTAAATAAATTGCACATTCAATAACGTTGGAACCTCGTAAATAAAATTTCTGACGATATGCACATTTCAAAGTGCAAAGTGATGGCCTGTCTACAAAAAGAAAAAATTTCAAAATTAAAAGGATGAAATACATACAATTCTGGATTTTTTTAATTAATGAAAAAATTAAGAAATATATTTATAGCAAAAAATAAATCAATATTTTTCAAAATATATTTTCTCAGATGATAAGAAATGGTCCCATCGTTCAACCACTTTTCAAAACATGTAGATAATCTTTTTTCTGTAAGTTGCTTCAAAGAACCCTATATTGCTGAAATTACGTCTGAATCTGTATTAAATCTTTTGCCACGGAGCTGCCTTTAACGTCGAAAACAAGCAGAAATCGCATGTTGCGAGATCTGGAGCAAAAGAGGGATGTGGCATGTTTATAATATTGGGATTTATACTAAGGTATTGCTAAACAGAAGTAGTAACACACGTACGTGAAGTAATGTCCTTATCCCTACTAGTTCATAGCGCTTTCTCTATACGTGTTGTCGCAAAAGTTTCAAAGCTGAAATATAATATTCACCATTCACCAGGGATTTTGGAGGGACAACATGCTGATAGGTTACACATTTATAATCAAAGAAAATACTCATCTTGAGCTTTACAATATATTTGGTTTTTTGGTGTATTTTTTTTCCGGTGGCTAACTCTGAATCACTCACCTCCATTTCTATAGGGAAATAAAAACAGTTCATTTGAACAAGCACGGAACTATAAAAAATAAAATCGTCTGTTACATCTAGAATATTTATAAAATCGCCTGCACTTTTATTTTTTAGTTTCGAGGTGTTGCCATCAAGTAAAAAAGTAACTCTCAGTTTTTATAGAATACCCTTTGTAGAACCAACCAACCAACTTTCAAGTTACATTAGCAAGGCAAGCGATTATTGTTATTCAATTTATTTCATTAATTATCCTCTAAGTGAAATATACTGCGTTTTAAAATATTTTAATATTAACGCAAATGGTTGTAGTTAATTTATCTTACAAGAATCAGTTGAGAATATAATTCCAAAACCATAGTTGTTTCTAATCGATATCCTATTTTCATGGAAATGAATGAAACGTCAACAAAACTTCGAGGAATTATAATAATGTATAAAAATTTAAAGAAATTAAAATAAAATGCATACATTTATGCGTAACGAACCTTAAAGATTTACGTATTTAAGAATTAATTGAAACTGTCATAAGAGCTCTCATCTCTGGAATCGCAGCTTGCACTATTAAATCTAATATTATTTTATTAACATAATCTTATAACGTCATAATTGTTATTCATAACAACATTACAAATTAGTGTCGTATCACATTGAGAGTATGCCTTACAAAATACGGTTTGAATCAAGGTACAACTACAATGTAAACAGGTCTATTTTGATTTAATATTTATCCTTAATTATTCTGTAAGTGGACTGCACCGCGTTCTAAATCTAATAACGACTCCAAAATATTTTAATATCCACCCACCAACGCCTACAACGGAACTGAGAGTTCTTCCTGAAGAGAGCGAAATCTCCTTCGATTGAACTGGAAGCTAAAATAGATAGGCATTAATTATCTCCACTCAAGAACTCTGCTTTAATGAAGGGCCTTCATTCAGGATAAATAATGGGAAAATTAATAAGGTGTCTCGATGTGAATGGGGGAGTCAGAAAAGCGTTGGATTTCTATTCAAATCTTTCATAAGACTAATCCGTCGAGTGATGCTTGAGAATGAGGAAGTGTGTAAGGGATGATGCTTCAGGTTAGATATATTTATCAAAGGATGTTTAATTTGAACAAACTAATGAGATACATAATATTTGAAACAAATTATAGTTGTTTTTTAGAATTAACAGAGATGTAATAGTTTTTTCTTAAAATTATGGAGAAGAAAAATTTCTTATGTGGAATATTGAAATTGAAAATTACTTTTAAGTAACAAGCACCAAAACGTTATAAAGGAAGAATAAAAAGTTATAGAATCAGGATCTTATCAAAGTAATATTGAAATACAAAAATAATTAAATACGTAAGTTATAAATGCAAGAAAATCAATTTAAACCAAATGCATGCAACAGATTAATTCGTAAGAGAATAAATAGAAAAATTTATAAGAATATTTATAAGAATAGCATTTAAAAATAAAGTAAAATTAAAATAAATAAACAAATAAATATTAATAATAACAATTATGTAATAAAAAATTGGAAAAGAAGAAAAGAAATTTCTTAAAAACAATAATAAGTAACATAGAAATTTAATTTCAGTTTAAATTTTGTCAGCACAAAAGTCCTTTTATAAATTATTATAATTATATTACGAAACAAAAAAAATTGAAAAAGATACACAAAATTCATAATTGCCTAAACTTACAATTTTTATATTGTAAGTTTTTTTTTTAAAAAAATTTAAATAATCAATTAAAGCACATGTTTAAAAATCTCTTTAATTTATTTTGAATATTTAGAGAAATATTAACTAATTTCATATTTCTTAGTAATAAATTATTTAAAGTGATTTATGTATAATTATGCTTAAATTACCAACATAGAAATAAACTTTATGAATAAGGAAACAATAATTATCTCTCTTGTCATATTGCTGCTAATAATCATATTATTATGAATTCTTAAATTAACACCTAAGAAATATGTTTCATAAATTTTACATTATTTTTAATCAAATTTAAAAGAGGAGGATAAAAAGCTAAATCTAGTTTAATCTCTGAGTTGAAATTACTCCTATTTTGAAAATTTTTTAAGACCGTCAATATATCTAAACTAGCTGATACCCGCCCGCTTCGCTGGGCAGACGATAATATTATATTTTGGGACCTATACGTAAAATATCAAGAAAATTTTCAACTCTTAAACAATAATGATAATCTAAATTTAAAATTTTGAGAAATTGATTGTCTGTCATAATGGTTATCCACGACATTCAAATATATGAGAAAAATAAAGTGTTTTAGTAAAAAGTCTTCCCATTTGTACATAATATGGATAAAATTCATTCCACCGTATACATGTTACACCTAGTATTACCAAAGATACAACCTTTTCTCAGAAAATTCATCATGTGCTTAGCTTTCAAATGAAAAACCCTCTCAATGATATCTTGTCAATCATTTGATTTTTGTCCTTGCTTCAAGACATTTTTGATTTCTGACCATTTAGGATAGCAAGTGACTGCAATCTTTAAAAAAATAGTCGTGCAAATCGGGGCGTCCAAAATGTCTTACGTATGTCATAGCGTCTTGAGTTCGTTCATACATGTAGCGAGGTTCCCCAGTAAACGAAGATTGTCTTGCGTGTGCGATACTCCGTAAGAAGTCGCCCTTTTAGTATTTTTCAAAATCCCGCTAAGTTTTAGAGCAAAACTACACTTTCACTAATCGTGGGATTCCAAACTCATTTATTTCTATCGCTAAATATGTACGTTTCCTATTTTCGACATGTACGAAAATTCGCATAAAGAACCTCTTCGCCAAAATCTTGTCAATCTTCCATCAGTGCCTCAATATTAAATTATTTGGTATTTTTCCATTTCGCACGCGCAAATCTCGTCAAGTATACTTAATGGGTAGCAATACACAGTATAACTACATATACAAAAGTATATATTCCGTTTGGCGTCGGTCATGTCATTTTTGGCGATAAAGTCGCCAAAAATAACATAACCGACGGATAAGAGTAGATTAACGGATGGACATTACATTTTGTATAAGATTTCCGTAAAATCCGATCTTAGTGAGCGTCTACATCGCAAACTGAGTAACTCTGCTAAATTTCAAGTCAATCGGTTGTATAGTCTTAGAGATCCCGAGATGAGTCAGTCAGTGGTATTTCGCTTATATATATATAGATAACTTAATTTATTATTTCCTATAAATCGCTTATATTTTTTGTATTATAACGAATATTATTTTCTCTACAGTTTAGATTTATATGAAATTTAAATTTCTCAGGAGAAACAGAACTATTAATTTCTTACCCTTTAAAGTTAATTAAAATAACATTAATTAAATCGTCATTATCTATTCAATTAAACAAATTTCCAGAGTTATAACTTTAAATATTATAATATTTTATTTTTATATAAATAATAACTACAAAATTTTTGTAGACATCCGAAAATATCTCTTCATTTGTTCTTAAATAATTTCCAACAAGTCAAGCAAAATTGAATTATGTATTATTTTTCAAACTTGGCGGTGAATTACACACGAGTTTGCGGTATTTTTGTTGTGCAGCGAAAGCTGATTTGAAGATAATCTATATTGTACTTCCAAGAATTAAAATAAAAAATTTAAAATACCACATAGAAGATAAAGTTTAAACAATCATCCTTGAAACAAATAAATACCCTTTTAATCTTCTAAAAGCATTAAATTTCGGATTTTTAAATAAAAATGAAGCGAATAGTGTCCTTGAGAATCAATATTTATTAAATAAGCGTAAACTTGTTCATAAGCTTTGATCAAAAATACAGTGTTTCTGACGAGGTTTATGAAAAAGTTATCTGATCTCAATTAAGAAGGAAAGAAAAATAATAATAACGATCAAAAGTTTTGGCACATTATTGTAAAAATTAATCAGGTTGTACGAAATATGAAAAAAAGAAATGTAAAAGTTTTAGATGCTCCAAAGTTTAATGTTTCATTTTATTCATCTATATAGATAATTTTAAAATAATTCGAAATAAAAACCAACGTTTTTATATGGTGGCAAAGTTTATTAAAAAAATTATTAAAATATTAGTTAAAACTGGTCGCAAATATCTAAATATTGCACTGTTAGGCAAATAAGAACGGTTCCCAAAATTTCAGAGCTCTTGCTTGATGGGAAGTTGGTTAAATTAACAATAGACAATTTGATGACACACTGATACACATACATACAGACACACACCAAGTGAAATACATAACAACGTTAAAACTAACTAAAATTAATTAATCCGGTAAATTAAACGGTTGGAATACAGTTTAGTCAAACCACTCATGGAGACAGGAATTATTTGGCGGTATTTTGCCAAATGTTGCTAAATTGGTCCGCGAAGTGGACTTAACATTCAGCCCCCCCAAAAAAATTTCGCCAAGTTTGGCAATTATTCAAATTGCGCCAAGTGATTGGGCTAATCTGCATTATTTAAAAAAATATGTGTTAAAACTTGTCGCAAACGTCTAAATATTGCATTGTTAGGCGAGTACGAACGATTCCCAAAATTTCAAAGCTCTAGCTTGATGGGAAGTTGGTTAAATTAACAATCGAAAATTTGATGACATACACACACACACTCACACACACACACACCAAGTGAAATTCAGAAAAACGTTGTAAAAATGTATTACGTTTCATAAGTGTACGAGGAAAATTTATAAAATATTTTACAAATCATGTATGAGCATAGAAAAATAAACTTAAAATAAAAAAAAAATGTTGGTAAATTGAGAACACTACGAAAATTCTCGAATGTATTATCGAATTTATATTTAATCCTGGATTTTCTGAAAGTCAAGAATTCGTTAATACATTAATCCCATTTAGAAAATAGAACGAAAAATTCAATTATAGATTCAAGGCGTATAAAGTTGATTGATTGATTGATTGCTTATCAACTTTGAATTTGTAAGGAAAACGAGGGTTATGGGCCTAGGGAGAATACGCACACCCAAAGAGTGAACCGAAGGGCTATGTATGAAGTTCTTTCGAAGGGCTGTGTCCATGAGATATATGTTTTTGAGATCTCGTATTGTATAAAGTGTGAATGATGATTTATCTCTAATTTTGCTTCGAATTTACATTCATAATTCTTAATATGCACGTTTCTTATGTATAAACTACACACTTGTTAAAACTCAATCCAGTCAATCAGAGATGATTGATTGATTATTTACTAACGTCTCATTTAGAATCAACACTAGAATAGTCGCATTTAGAACAAGTTATGGTCGACGGACCTCGAAATCTTGAATCTCGGTCAAGAGATACACTTGGGAGGGAACTATCTTATTTAAATATCCTCACTTCGCTAAATTGGAACTTTGATAAACTTAATGTAGATCACTCCTGCAACACGGAAGGCATTCTTTGAACCAGGACTCGAACTAATGACTCGATGGCAAAAAAATCTAATTGTGAGATTACAACCATGACCAACCGAGACTATTGATGCTAACTGCAAGGGTTTAAAAATTAAATATGTGAAAGCTTCATAACACGTATATTTGATTAGACATACTAGCTCGAGGTAAATGAAATTTTTTTTTAAGAAATATACATTTTCCTCAGTTAGTTAAGTTTTTATTAACATCGCTCTAGAAGCAACACGAGGGCTATTGGCGACGGACCTCCTAATTTTTAACCACGGTCAAGTGCCGAGGACGATACCTGAGCTGGCACCCCCGCTCCTAACATCCACACCACGCCAACGGGAGAACTTTGGGCCCCAAACACATTTAACGTGCATCAGCCCCGGCTACACGGCAGGTCTTTGGCGGCCAAGTATCGAATCCGTGATTGAACGAAAACCGCCAACCGCGAGTCCACGACCTTGACCACCAGGCTACCGCGGCCCTACATTTTCCTCAGAGGAAAGCGGGTGTTTTCGTAAAAGTATTTTAATTCAAAAAAATGGTTTTATTTCAAAGTAACACTATGTACTACAGGAATTGTTGACGTAGTAATTGAAAAGTCCAAAACAGCATTATGTTCTAATACGACACAAAATATTTATTTCTCTTGAAACGTATCTATTTTGTACTTAGTAGATTTTTCACGCTTCTTATAGGGCTTGATAGTTTCTCAGTAAAATGTTTATACGTTTGCTGGCAAAAAAAAAAAAAAAAAAAAAAATTAGTTGCTTCTTTTACCGACAAATAAATGAAATGATTGTATTTGATTCAAAAAAGAGAAGCAGGAAAGCATATCAAATAGAAAATTTTAATCATATCGCCCCACAATATATATCTGTAACAAAAAATATGTTTATACTTAATAATACCTTCGAAATGTTAGCATTTTTGTCTGCATTAAGTGTTACAGAAATGTAACACATGGATCAATAAGTTCCGAGACTAACCCAGAGATGGCGCTCGTAGTAAACCAGTAACCAGGTCTTTCTAAAGTACTAACCTTTGCTTGAAACGTGTCAAAATTTTAAGTCGATCGGACCAGAAACAGCTGAGTTATCGAGGTTGGAGTAAAGTCGATTTGTAGTTTGTTTAAAAAATGGAAAAAACCGAGTTTCGTGTTCTGATAAAACATTGTTTTTTAATGGGTAAAAACACCGTGCAAGCGAAACAATGGATTGAAAAATGTTACCCGGACTCTTGTCCATCAAAAGCAACGATTTGTCGGTGGTTTGCCGAGTTTAAACGTGGTCGTACCGACACAAATGACGCGGAACGCTCGGGTAGACCTGTGGAAGCCGTTACACCGGAAAATGTGAGTGAAGTGACAAAAATTATAATGAAAGTTCGTAAAGTGAAGCTCCGTGAGATGGCTGAGTTGACACAGATATCATATGGAAGTGTATTTTCTGAAAAAGGTTTTTTGAAGTGAAGTGAAAAAGGTTTTTTCCAAGTGGGTGCCGCGATTGCTTTCGATGGAACAAAAACAGCAACGAGTCGAGGATTCAGAAAGCTGTTTATCGCTATTTACTCGCAACAAAAAAAGATTTCTTGCGTCGTTACGTGACCATGGACGAAACATGGATACATCACTACACTCCAGAGTCGAAGCGGCAGTCATCTGAGTGGCGCACAGCGGGCGAAAGCCGTCCGAAAACGCAGCAGTCAGCTGGCAAAGTCATGGCGTCAGTTTTTTGGGATACGCATGGCGTGATTTTCATTGACTACTTCGAGAAAGGTAAATCGATCATCAGTGATTATTATATTGACTTGCTGGTGCGTTTGAAGGAGGAAATCGCAAAAAAACGACCGCACAGTCTCGGGACTTATTGATCCATGTGTTACTGTACGTCACATTGCCTCCTGAAACCCAAGGTAAAAATAAAGAGGAGTGTATTTTATTTTTTCTTTCCTCCATCTTGCGAGTTCCTTAGAAGTCCTATTCAGTTTTTGAATCACTAGTTTTCTCTATTGCTTATGGGAATCAGAACTAACGATTGGGTTATTTAATACTTTTGAAATTTGAGACCGAACCTCAAAATTCTCACAGTTCCTTTGATTAATAATTTTTTGATGTTAAATGATATCAGAGTACATTACTGAATTATAGGCCACTCTGATTCTTTCAATGCTCTGTTCTACAATGTAACAATCGGGAAAGCTTTAAGCACTAAATAGACTTACAGATGAAAATTTTTTTCTATATAACTAGTCACTATTCAAAAATCATTGAGAAGTATTTTGCTGGCAAGTTTAGGGATAAAGGTATGTCTCATAATCAGTTCTTTAAGCCACAATTGGTTTAATTTACATTCATTCATTCATACATTCATCCTTACATTCATTCAATGCATTATCATACGGTTACCGATTTGATAAACGTTTTACACAGGTACCAATTTACACTTAGATGCTGGCCAGTTTTCTATTTGAAGCTGTAGACAACCTGGTCATTGGGACTGGCTGGGATATTTCCATTTTACCTTATTGTTCCTTGCCAGTTTTTCTCGTCTTTGGACTAATCTGCTTCTTGATGTGGTTAGAAGCACAATAAATTATAATTAGCTACTAATTATTTAATTTTGAACTGTAACAAGTGATGAAAACGACTTTCCACTGAAAGTACTTCTAATATCTGCCTCGCCACGACTTTGAGATAGATTTGTTTTTGAGGCACAAAAGCATTTAAATTTCTCCTCAAAACATGAATAGAATCCTAATTCAAGCATCACACCCTGGATTACATAACTGCGCATTCTTTTTATGTAAGTCGTTTTTAATAAAAATATTACATGTTTTGCTTATATATTAAAATGAATCGAAATACAGGATATTTTAAATATATCATTCTTTTTATGCAAGTTAAATAGTTTTGAATTTTCTTAGAAATTCTACAATAACTTCATAACTACTTTTTTCTTAGAAAAGTGGTGCGTATTAGATAAAATTCTTATTTTCAATAATGACTTGCATATTTCCTTGCAAGAAATTGATTAAGTTTGGTGTGCTTATTTTTTTGTTGTGTTAACTATAGATTATCTAATAAGTAAAGAATTTTGCTTATGAAGATGAACAAAATGAATTTGAAGTTGCCGAAAGCGTTCAGCAAAATTTATTGATGTTAATATTATCACGCATTATTGTAAAATAAATAAATAATGTATGTAACAATTTTACTACTTCAGAGAATATTAACTTTCAGTTACAAAAAGCAGGAATAAATTTCTTCTGATGATTAATATTATAACCTATATCTAATGAAATTCGTAAATATGAACAGAAAAATAACATGTAGAAACGTTTTTGTATGTATTAAAGTTTAAGAAACTGCAATGAAAATGTAGATGTGAAACCCTAGACTCGAAACTCATCTAATGACATGAGTGTCCTTCAGGAAATGTCAAATAATCTCCCAAATCAATAAGGAATGAATTTTTTCCCCTTCTCTCAATCAATTTTCTTTGATGAACGGGACAGTTTTCTTTCCAATAAATAGTCTTTTATATGCATACCTGAAATGCTGGTTTAAAAAAGAGTTTGTAAAAGTACCTGCTTTAGATGCAGATGAAATACAGCCGAATTATTAGTTCATTACATAATTCAATTAGATTTTTTTTTGTTCGAAGATTAAATAAAAATATAATACAACTTCAGACTGCATCTGGAATTGAAGTGGAAAAAAATTGATTATTAAATGGCTGTAAAAAATTCCTCAAAGGAAAATTCAGTAAAATTATCCTTATTCCATTTTTGTATACTTAGCTAAGATAATAGTTGTGTCTTTTTCTGAATTGAATTCTCGGAACCACTTAATTACTGCTCATATTACAAAAAATAGACTCATTTATTTAAAAAAAAAATGAGAAAATTACAAAGGCTTTGGTACGTTTTTTTTTATAATAAAAATGTTTGAGATTAAAATGTTTGTTATTTCGTAGAATTAGGTAAGAATTTTGTGAATTGAGTTTATTTCTTTTATTTTCAATCTTTTCTAACCTGTATTCCATTTATCAAAATACCGTTTCATTTATTTAAAATAAAATGTAATAGTAAAATAATAACATTGAAGGTATTTTAGGTATTTTAAGATTCTGTAAAGGTCAAATTGCAATCGATTACCATGACTGTTTTACTATGCCCTTTTCTTTATGATCGCGTTCCACTTCTTTATATATATATATATATTAGTATTTTTACCAGGAAAAATGCTAATTAAGTTTTAAATTTGAAAGCAAATCGGTTTTAATCAAAATGAATCACTAACTGAAATTATGTATTGTTGTTTGATTGTCTTATGAAATGCATTCACATTTTATACTTAACTCATGCATTAAACTGAGTACGGTATGCAATATTGTTTCGTGATTGATCGTATTTGAATTACAAGAAAGGTCAATGCAATTAAAAAGCATATTCTCTCTTTTCCATCTTACCTATCCAATCTTTTCCTGGTAATCTCAAACAAATACTCTGTAACTATTTCCTTAAAACTGGAAGCAGAAAGAAACAGGTTTGTTAACAATCTTTCTGGTCAAAATGATCTTTGCTTGTAAAATTTTAATTATAGATTTAACTAATGAGGAGCTTTAATTTTTGCATTCTTCAAAAAAAAAATATAATACATTTTACTCTCTAAAGCGGTTAAAAGGCTGCGTGAACATCAATTGTAAACCAAAAATATAGGTAATAAAATTTTGCATATTATACACAATTTAAAACACATAACGTTAATTTTAAATAACAATAACATCGGAAATAAATTTCGGAAAAAAATTAGGATCCATTATATGCCCAAATACACATTTTCAATTGAAAAAACATCTTAAGATCTAAGTGTGCTTAATAAAAGATAAAACAAATCGGATATAAACCAATTTGAATAAAATCAATCATTTTATGAAACTGAAACTATCGTGTGTTTGAAGAGGTAAAAATGATTCGGTCACGATAGTCAAATGGCTTTACCATCAAAATTGGTACCAGACATACTTCAGCCTTGCAAACGATGGTAGCCTTTTCTTTTTACTAAAAACACGTTGTTCATTGGGAATTCCGATCGTTAAATCTACCTTCATTTAATATACTTCGCACAGGCTCAACTGCCGACTTCGTCTTCTAATCGTGCTTCAATATCACAAGACATATAGAGTATTTTGTGTAAGACAGAAATATTCAGTTCGAAGAACAGACAGTAATGAAACAAATTAAAAGCAGTACATGTCAGATAAACAAAGTATGATTTCCTTTTAAGACAAAAGTCATTGTTAAATACAATCAATCAGAAATTTTAAGATAAGAAACCTTTTGATTATAAACGATCAACTTAAACATAAATGTGTGAACAGTTTATTACCTCAATACCGTACTGGTTTGCGTAATATTTAATAACATTCAATTTCTTAAAATGCTTCGCAAAGTTACGCTAAAAGTAATTTTTGTCTACATTTAAATTGTATATAAGTATACAGTTGAATAAAATGATTAGTTGATTTTCTTAAAGTAGGAATTAAAGATTATTTATATGGTCTATAAAAATGCTACTAAATCATCTGCTGACAGTTATTTATATTGAAACCGCCACTGTAAAAAATAATTGCTGATGAGAAATAATTCAACTTCACCAAAGAAATCCTGTAGAGGTTGAATTTTTATAAGTTGTGCACTTCTCTCATACGAGAGTAATTACTTCTTTTAACGAACAAAGGATTCATTGAATCGAGAGTTCCTTTTGCATCATCCTTTAAGTAAATAACGAGACAGAAAGTTGTTTTTGAGTGAGTGAAAAACGCAGCCGAAAAAAGAGTCACCGAGAAGCAAGAGAAACGCTGTTAGGGGCTGCAAGCAAGACATATTGAGGACGAAATGCTATTATTTACGCTAAATTTCAAGTGCTTTGCCTTCATAGAATTTGAGAATTCCACGCGCAGTAACTTACAATGAGGGAAGGGGGAAATAGCTTTAAAAATGTAATTATATTGTTACATATTTGTAAATATTATTTGGATTTTTGTCTTAAAATATCTCAACCAGATCGGAAATGCTCAGAGTTTGGGCAAAAATCGCACGTTCAATGTTAAGAAAAAAAACGGCATTTCTAGGAATTTGGCGACTTGGCGATTTTTGGCGGGATTATTGGCACTGCGAGATTTGGCGAAAAATAGAAGTTTCTGGAAAGTTACATCATCGAAGCTCTAGGACCAATATTAAGCGAGATAGCCTAGAACCATCTAGAACCTTGGCGAAACTCTTAGATTTTCACACCAAGCCAGGTATAATTACCACCGGCCAAGATAGAAGCGTGTAGTAGTGAAGAAGACAAGCAGGAGTGAAGACGGTCATTTTTTTTATTGCTCTAGTCAAGTGAATATCAGCTGTTATCTGTCTGAGATATTAGACTTCTGCGTTTGGAAGCTGTTTCCTCTGAAATTAGCTCAGTTAGAGCTGTGTAATTGCGATAGCTACAGCTGGAATTCCTTGCGTCCTGTAGAAATTACGACGAATAAAAGTCTTGAGATTTTTAAGAGATTGTTTCCTCGACTCTCAATCAACACGAACCCAGAAGCGCGGTACAATTTTTATATATATATATATATGTGTGTGTGTGTGTGTGTGTGTGTAATGTATGGAATTTAATTTAAGTTTTTAATAAGTGTTTATTAAATTGATGTTGGTGCTCATTTTAATTTTAAGAAACAGCTGTTCAGTCACCACAGTAACTGAAGCTAATAACATTTTTAACGCTTCAAATAAGTACATTTCCACATTTTCAATATGAAAATATAATTTATAATCCAATTCTTCAAAAGCCTTGAAAAATGTGCCGAAATAGATTAGTTGAATATAAATGGAATGACACATAAACAGATTCTTTAAAAAATATTTAAATTAAGGTTGAAGTTACTAATAAAAATAATTTAATGCTGGGTTTTTTTTTTTCAATATATGAGTTCGATAAAAATTCACATAATAAAATACAAATGCTAAATGAAACTCGCTTGATGGTTTTCACTATAATGCAAATCTTTAAAAATACTAATATATTGCTTATCATTCGAATCGTATTTATGATAATAATAAAATAATCAAATAAGATTACAGGATGAAACATGATAACATAGGCAGGATTAAACTTATTAATTCCAAAACTGAAAGAAATACAATGCAATTTCCATACCACATTCGCATTTCCAAAAAAATATAATGAATTAGTACACAAGAAAAATTTATCTGATCTGCTGACGATTTTTTTTATTACATAGCTTAGCGATCTATTTAAGTCTTTGAAAAAAGCAGACGATTTTTACAAACTATTTTGAATCAAAGAATCATAATAAAAATAGCTGTTCATAGATAAATGAACTGAAAAATTTTGATGCACTTTTTCAATATATAAATATAAATTTTAATGAGTAATTTCAAACGGTAAATTTTAACAGTCGAATCTTCAGTGCAATATGTCACAATATAACAATATAGATGCAAGTACTTCAATCTTTTTAGTGTTAGTGATCCCATCGACATAACTAAAATCTATTTATGAGTTGAATCATCAAAGTTTCTTTGATTAATATTTTTCATTAACATAATAGATGTTCTAGTCCAATCCTAGTGTTCCAGTCTAATGATATAAGAGTAATGCATAATAAGGGATGCGGAGTGTATTATATGGAGAGCTGAAGTAACATTATTTAAATGTTTTTATCGAATTTTAAATAAAGTTTCTTATAGGAAGGAACTAATTTACGTTATATGATTTAGTGTCTATTTGAGAAAAAATTATTCTCATCGCTATAACACAACATACTAGCAATTTTTATTTGTTTTTATTTTAAAGATTTAACACTTATAAAATGTTCTGCAAGTTCTATTGAAAAAAATTATTTTTAGTAAAATCGACAGGATGTTCATTTTACAAAGGTAATTTTAATAAAGTAATACATAAAAAAACGAGCCCATTCAAAGCTGCATTCTTAACAAAAAATCTGCTTTATTTTCTGGCTGAGAGTTTATAAGGCTAATTATTGAGAATGGGAAACAAATAAAATGTAGTTCATTACAAAAATTAAGAGAAGCTATACACGCTTTAATTTCTTCCCTCTTTTCAATATGTAAAAACAACTGCTTTGATGTTCTATTGATCAAGCAGTTTGTCACAATATTCATTCTTTATCTCCAATATATTTTTTGACTAAACAGTTCAATAAATTTTTGGGCGTGGAACTATAATTCTAGATTATGGTTAACTCCTTACTAATTTTCAATTCACGGTAACCATTTTCAATCTTCGGAATTGTAATTTCTCGGAAGTCCTACTTAATAGTCCTTTAGAGACAGAGATGTGTTCTGGCGACTTCCCTCCCCTCTACTTGGATTCCAAAATGTCTCAATTGTTACTATTGAACTTAAGCGTTCGATACCTTTACATCCTCCTTAAGCTCGAGCATTTCACTCATAGATGAAGAGTTAAACTTTAATCTAAAGCGTTCCATGTTGTTTCATAGTGTTTGAGCACACTTAAAAAGCTCTAATCTACATTTTTCACATCAATTTCTATAGCATTAAATTGTAACCATCTTTTACTTTCATGTTTTTAACTGATAGATTTGGCTGTCTTCTTAGACTCAAACTATACTGTGGAGGTAATTATAATTGGTTGAAAGTAGCCTTGCTCCCAACATATGTGATCCAGACTTAACTCTAGATAAATTTATTTGGATGTTATTCTGTAGACAATCGATGAATACATAAGCTACGAATTAAAAACCAAGTATATTTTTATATTTCCTTTATTTGAATCAAATATTATGGTGCTAAATTATTATTTTTTTTTATTCGTATCAAACAATTAAGCAATTAATTATTTGTATCAAGAGATACATTAAAAAATTTCAATTGAAAAATAGAAAAGTGGTAAAAATTAGCGTTTGCATTCTTGTAGTATATTAAAAGTGTGCTTATCCACAAATAAACTTGTTGCAGTAGTTACAAGCGTGCTTTCTCAGTTTAGTTTTTTTTATTAACGTCGCACTAGAAGCAACACTAAGGCTATTGGCGACGGACCTCGCAATTTTGAACCAAGGTCAAGTGACGAGGACGACACCCGAGCTGGCACCTCCTCTCCTAACATCCACACCCCGCCAACGGGAGGACTTTGGGCCCCAACAGATTTAACATGCATCAGCCCTGGCTACACTTCGGGTCTTTGGCAGCCAAGGATCGAACCCGCGACTGAACGAAAACCGTCGGTTACGAATCCGGAACCTTGACCACTAGGCTACTGAGGCCCTACGTTTCTCAGATGGACAGGAAGTACAAATTCTGCGTTATATTTCAGAACTTTTGGTCGTAGCTTCTGTGGAAGTTTTAATATTCGAACCATCTGAGTTATTTATTTTGATGAAATGTTTTTACTGTACCACAATAATCTGAAGAGTGATATAGGTAAATAATGCTTACTAAAAGATAAACATTTTCGATGCCACGAGCACCATCTCTTGAATTTTATAAGGACTTATAGAACGACACTAGTATGTTGTTTAGAGCAGAAATACGTTTAATATTTGTAAGAAAAATAATTCAATTCAATATTAATAATTAGATGCTGACATACTAAATAGAGAAGTGTGAGAAAGCTTCATTTACAAGCAAATTTTGAAAACAAAATATCAGGTATAAATGCACATATTTAAATTGTATCAAACAGTTTAACTATACAATAAAAGAAAAGTATTGTGAGAGTGCATAACTTAATAAACAAAAAGTCAGAAATTAGAAGGAAGCGCATCATTAAAAACATTAATGATCGCGAAAAAGAGACCACGGAATAGAATGAGTCAATTCTTCAATTACCATAAACTAGATGTTTATTTTCCTTCTTGATCATGAGATACTAGTCAAATAAAGCACTTTAATTCCTGAGTTAATATAGCCAGTTCTTGTTAATAGTATAAATCCGGACCTGTGTTTCACTCACCAAAAACAGTAACTAATTATTTAATTACATATTTCAAATCCTGTCACGATAATAGAATATTACGAGGGACACAGATAATTTTTGTCCAAGATAATTCCTTTATCTTCACATTTTCGAAAGCTAACTATTTCAAAATTGGTATACATAGGCTTCTTTCTAAAATTTCTTACACTAAATTATGATGACACGAAACACACAACAAACAAATTGTTATTAAACTAGGTTAGTATGTTATTATTTATACAACATGCTGAAATTTGGTGTCTTTCATGATCTCTATCAATAATCATTAAATAATTTACCTCGGTAAGCGTCCCAGCAAAATTTGTGTGATTAAATTATTTTTCTACATGTACCTTCCTTTGAATAACTAAATAAGCCCTAAGGATTGTTGTGCTAAATGGATAAGGGCCGATATCAATTTTCAGAGTTGTAAAATGTTTAAGATAGGAAAGCTAGTGATGCATTCTGTAATTATTTAATTCTACCTCCGTGTGCTTCAATCTAATTAAAATGCCAGAACACCTTCGAAGAAAAGTTTTTAACTAACCCATATTTTATCTACAAATGCATATTTTATGACCTTATAGGACTTCAAAATAAGTAAAACATCCAAGAAAAGTTTTGTTAGTATATGTTTTTCTATCAAAAGAGCAATTATTACAAAAGTAGGCAAAAATTCAGACTTTGCACAAATCATGGAAACTGAAATATATATTGTGATATATTCAATTTTAAAAAAGAAACGATTTAATCTTAAGGTGATACTTTTTTAAAATATTATCTATTCAACTTTTAAAGGCAAATGATTTAAATTTAAAGTGATACTTTTTTTAATATTCTTTACTAAGCTTTATATTGTTTTTAAATGCTTAAAGTTGTTACAAAAAAATAAAATTATGCTATTGGCAACACCGGATCATATTTTTATTTTTTAGAAAATTTACTGGCAACGAACATAAAAAATAGAATTGAGTTTGGCTCCAAGATGTTAAGACGAACGTTGAAAAATTGTGTTCGTGGAAATTGTGTATCTAATTTATGTTTGGAAAGATGTGCGCAAATAAATGTGATGTCCTGAAA
>BMAW01051579.1:240920-255455 GCA_019974015.1 Nephila pilipes | reverse complement strand
AATTGTGTTTTAAATAATTCAAAATGTAAAAGAAATAAATAAAAATTTTAAAAAAAAATTACGTTTTTAGAGCTTTTCATGTCAGAGAAATTCATGATCAAGTGATATTAAAACACTTGTAACTCAGTTTCTAAATAAAACAGAAAAAAAATGAACCTACTTTTAAAGAAAAAAGAATTTATTTTAATATCAGATCAAAAATTAACAATCGATTTTTTGACTAAAACGTGTTTTCCAATTGTATATTGTCTCTTTAAAGATTCAATAATTGCAAAATACGTCATTAAGTACTAAAGAATAGATCATATCATTCTATCTCAGTCAACTTAATAATCCTATGTTACTCTTTAATAATAAAACTTCAGCTTGCCAAATCTCGATCCAAATTACCAATATCTATAAACAGGTTGTAACGTTGGGCTACTCGCGATTTTCTCTTCACTAACCTTGGGGACTTTAATTGAGATTGATTGCTACAAATAACAATTTCTTCCCAACCAAAACGAAACGTGATTATGTTAATTAGAGGCAGGTAGAAATAAAGTGAAGTGAGATTGATAGGACGGAATTTAAGCAAAGGGAAATTTTGATCCCCCTCGATAGAGGCCGAGAAGGACTAACGCTGAGCGTATGCCTTACAAGCGATAGATGGTATCAAGAGTTGGTACGGGTAGTAACGGTTGCAAAGGATTCGAGAAATCAAGTCAGTTTCAACTGGAGAGGTTTTGGTAAGAGAGTATTAATTCCATAATAGTCGCATTGGTAAATAAATCGAAGGATTACCGAGGAGAGCAAATATTCTTTAGACATTATATTACATAAATTGATAAATAAGTAATTGTGTAAAACCTGATTAGATTATCCTTGTGTAGGTTATTGACTTTTAGAGTTAGTTGCATTTGACTGAATTATGACACAAAGTCGCGTGTAAAAGAAGCAATTCGCTATAAGGTTCGCCACTATCTCCATCTCTTCTCTTTCAATTCTGTTTCCTTTGAATATCACTATCTCTATTTTAATTCCTGTACTTCATCTCTTCATCTAAATCATTTAATCACGTTTCATTTCGGTTGGGAAGAAATTTTAATATCATGCAATTCACATAAATTATAAATGGTCCTCGAGGGTAGTAAAAAGAAAATCACGAGAAATATAATGTAATAATTAATGATGTCGTATTATATAACTCTTAACCGCTATGATAACTCAGTGCAAATGTTCATATTGTTGATTTGATTTGAAAGCTAAAGAAAATCCTTGAGGTTTTTGAACAAGAGAGAATCATGATTGAGTTACGTGTTACTATCATAAAAAAATCTTTTTAAAAGTTTTTCTAGTGAAAGTAAGTGAAAAATTTCTTCTGCTCTATTCACGTAGTGAAATTTTGCACTAAATTATTATTTTTTTTTTTTTTTGCTTCTAAAATAATTTTTTTCCAAATTAAAAAAAAAAAAATGTTAAACAAGTAATTTACAGGTTTCAAATAGAAATAAACATCACATACACCTATGCAATTTTTTTTTTTTGAGAAACTATAAAAATAATTTCTTTTCTACAAATATTTAGAAAAAGAATTGATAAAAATGGTATATTTGCTAAACATTAGATAATTAGAGAGTTAAATATTGGCAAAACCTACTCCTCAATTTATAATTTATGCGTGGTACGACCCTAAAAAGGAAATGGAGGATTTATTGCGGTAACGGGTGGTTTATGTTCTTTAAAATGGATTTTCTTCCAGAATCACATTAATCCTAATGAAAGTATAAATAGAAATTTTATTTGAAACCAAATTTTTATGAACACTGATAATCAAAAGATAAGCATAATTTATAATTATATGATTAATAAAGGAAATGTAAATCAAAATGGTGGGAAACATGTTATGCAATTGTAAAGGTCTTATAATTAATTTTTAACCAAAATCTAAAACCTAGTTGGTTAGAAAAGAGTAAATGAAAAGAGTTAACACATTAGTTAAAAAAAATGGGGGGGGGGAAGTGGTACTGTAGTTTAATAAGGTCTGGGGTCATCTCTGACAATCAGGAACATTACACAAGGATTTCCAATATTTGTTATCATATTGTGGATGAGTAATGGGCTCAAAGAGTTCCGAACGTGACGAAAATCTTCTTCCAGTTCTGGAATGGAGTTTAGCAGGTGCGGAAGGACTGCAAGTTGTCTCCTGAGCATATACCAAACAAGCTCGATATGACTCAAATCAGATGAATGAGCAACTCACGGCATGCGTTGGATATTTTCCATTTCAAGAAAGTTATCGATCACATTCGCACGATGACAAGGCAAGTTTGTGACGTTGGGCTGGCTATTCGCGGTTTTCTCTTCACTAACCTTGGGGACTTTTATTTAAGATTGATTGCTTTTGCTAAACAACCTTTGCCCTACCAAAAATGAAACGTGATCACATAAAGCAGGTAGAAATGAAGTGAAGCAGGAGAGCTAGGAAATATATAAACTCAGACTGAGAGTCGCGATAGAGAGGTTGAAGTAGAGGTTGAGTGGTTCGAGAAGTTGAGGTTGAGTGATTCCAGTGTTCAGCAATTGTTCCAGAGTCGGAGTGGAAGTCGGAGCAGAGAATTGTTACAAGTTATCGGCTGGTTAATGTATGCTAGAAGTCAAGGGAGGCTTAGTGGTAAGAGTCAGTTAGATTATTACTGGTAGATTGAGCTAAAATAGTTAAGGCTTTGTCCGGGAGAGCATTTATAAGTGTCGTTATGTTAGCAACAAAGTAATAAATATTGTAATCATTGTTCTAACGTCTCTTTAATCAACTTATTGGCTTTTAGAGTTAAGACATAGAGTTTAGAGCTATGGCACAAGAGGCAAACAGGAATGGGCAGCCGTCACAAGCTCTGATCCAAAAACAAATAGCACTTCAAAAGAGTTAAGCGTAAGTCTCAAGAACTTACCTCTGTCTCATTTAGCAGACAAAGATAGTTCTCAAAGATAAGGAGGTCGTTCGATCGTCCAGCATGATATCAGCCTCCCCCTTTGCGAAAAACGATGTTGTTATATGATGTTACGCACGTGAAATAGAGCACTTCGTTTGCGCAATATCGTTAGCATCTGAGAATAAATGTTCTCCGTGGGATTTGTTACTCAACATGTGCTCAGTGTTGCATTTTCCAGTACTTCTTTCCAAACCTCAGTTAAATAAGCGCGTTTATGCTTAGAGGCGAGAGGAATGCAGACTGCTTGTCGTCCGGTACGTATACCAATGGTACTGATCCTCCTGTAAGCTGTTTGTCTGGAAACTAGTCTTCTTGCAGCGATTGTGAGCCCCGAACCTAATTCCCCTGCACAACTGTCCGTCATACGTCACACAGTTACAGCCTGATATCAGCCTCATAACACGGTTGAAACTCTTTTCCGTCCTTTTACTGTTCGTAAGGTAGCATTTCGTGCACTTTCAATCCTCTGCTACAGTTTTGATTGAGTTACTGGGCACTTCAAGAATTCGAAACACTTCAGTTTGCGATCGCCCAGATTCGAGCATTCCAACGATTCTTCCTTTTGCAAACATCTCAAATTGTCCTATTTGTCCCGTCTTTTGTTCCTTTTGATTATTAAAGAATGTTTTTCCGGGAAAGAGTTACATTTTATTTAACCCAATGAGATATTTAAATTATATTTATGTTGTACATTTTGAGACATTATTTAGAGATTGTTTTAACTTTGCAATAGAAAAACAAGTTTAGTTATACTGACATTTTATGAATATTTGTATGAGTTTATTAAAATATATGTAAGTTTGTTTGTGTTATATATTTTCCAGATTGAAAAGAAAAAGAAATGAAGAAAATAAACTTTTTGTACTGATTTTCAGTAAGAAAAATTTAATGCGCATGTTTTCCATAATTTCAAAGAAAGATATTCAATTCTTATTCAAAATTAATCCATTAAGAAACCTTTTTAAAATTTATTTCTCTTTTCCTGCAGAAAAATATAAGAATTTTCCCACTTAAGAAGAATAAATACGCACAATATCGGCTGTAACACCTTTTTAAACTTAAACAATGATTGCACATTCACGAGCAAGTAGAAATCTCGGTCGTTTTTTTTTTCGAAACAAATTCGGCAGTTTTAAAGATACAAAAGTTAAATTGACGTCCCCGTAGGACCTATAGCAGTTTATTTTTCTCAAGCGTTGTCAAGAGTAAAGTTTCTCTATTTACGAAAATTTGAAGGAAAAATTTACTTTTTAGTTTTATTTCCTCAGTACATATCTCTTGAAAAATAAATCGTTTTTTTCCCTATCATATCTAGAGAACAAATAGACTTTTCTGAATAATCTGTGACTTTAAAAAATTAATTTCTTTTCTGTCTGTTCAAATAACATCTTTTAAAGAGATGAGGAAAGTCATAGCTTCAAACGAAGAATTTAAAAATCAAAATATAATGTTTAACTTACTGTGCGACAAAGTACAAGACAATAACTTAAAAAACTGCAGACTTCCTAGGAAATTTTTACAGACGTAGTTAAAAGAATAATATTATTGTTTCAGCATCAAAATTGTTAATACTTATTTTACACTTAGAAATTTTTAAGTTGCATGGTAATGCAGTGAAAACAAAGAAATATAAACACTAATTTTTCATATGTGGTGCAGTTTCTTACAAACACATATAAGCATGTATCATAATGCAACGATGCATGATTAAATAATCTCACTATTTAATAAATATCAATTCAGTTTTGCGTCTGGTTATTAAATACAAGTAATTAATTAATTTTTGAGTGTTGAATTCAGTGGAAGAATCAGATTTTATTTGTCATATAATATTTTACAGTTATACGGGAAATGTATAGTAAAATGTTTGTAACGAATGGATATGTAATAAATGTAATACATATTTTTATGTAATAATAAAAATATTTAAAAACAGATTATAATACTTTATACTTGATGACAGTAAAAAAACACATTTATAAAATTATTACATAAGACACAAATTCTACGATGTTAATATAAAGAAATCCCGATATCAATCTGATCAGGCAAAAAATGATGTTGAAACTCTTCCTTTGTATGATATTTTATCAATCTCCCAAAACAGAAACCAACAATAATTCTAATTATAACGGATGGTCCTAATTAATGTTACACTATTCAGAGGCTTGTTGAACCCGTTCTGCGAATCGGATTTTGATGAAACTTGGAAAATATGGTACATGGGCCATGGAGAAAAGGGTTCCGCAATAAAAAAAAAAGTTCAAATTTTGATCACTAGGAGAAAATGTGGTGCCCAAAGAAGAACAAAAATATGTTAGAATCGTTAAAATTTATTCAATTACAGAATATGCTCAATATGTGTTCAATTCACATCAATAACGTATTGAAAGTGAATTATAGCGTTTTCAATGGTAGTTCGAAGCAACTCACGAGGGATTTCAGCCACATGGCGTATACTGCTAGCATTCAAATCCGGTAAAGTCCTAATTCCTTCTATATAAACACAATTTCCTCTATAAAACAAATCCCCACAACCTGAAATCACAGGGATTTAAATCGGGTGAACGAGATGGCCATTCATTCGGAAAATGTCTGGATATTACACGATTATTGCCAAAGATAGCACTAAACAGTGCTTTGACTTGGTGCCCAATGTGTGGAGTTGCTCCATCTTGCATATAGGTGGTAGTTTGCAAACATTGTCGTTCCTGTAAAGCAGGAATGACCTGCTGTTGAAGGAGTTCACCGTACCGTGCACTCGTGACAGAGCATCTCTTAGGACCTTGTGCAGTGAGAGTTTCAAAGAAAAAAAGGTTCGAAAATAAACTCAGCAGTAAATCCACACCAAGCAGTCATGTGAACAGAATGCAGTAGTTGTTGATGCAGGACAATAGGAGATAAAGTACCCCATATGCAGCAATTTTGACTATTCACAGCTCTGTCTAAATAAAAGTGTGCCTCATCTGACAATAGAATTTTCCAAGGTCACGGGTCATCAACTTCTATTCTCACCAAAAATCGGAAGCAAATTCAAGGCGTGTTTAGTGATCTTGAGGTTTCAGCGTTTGCCTCACGTGGATCTTATGTGGATACCATTTTAAAATGGATCGCAGAAGTTTTCTTACTGTCGATCTCAGAATCTCTAATTCGCGTGACACTGATCGACCACTTGCTGAAGAATAGATGGAACTGGAGGCTCTTTCAACCACAGCAGTATCGACTTCTTCGACAGTTTCAGTCCCAACCGGTTTCCGTCCCCTTTCAGGCAGCACATCCGAATCTCCAGTCTCTTCAAATTTCAGGATCATCTTCAGCAAACCAATCCTCGATATGGGGCCTTTTCGTAGATCCTTTAAACGACGATATTCACGCAGAGAAGGTAAGTGGTTGCTGCCGTTGTGATAAAATAGTTTTACCAGTAAAGCTCGATCTTTTTTTTTAAGGTCATGAGGAAAAACGCACGCTGAGTGATTTTCTGGCTAAGACTGCAAGTTCATATAAAGGTTTTACGGATTTGCATAATGCATATTCGAAAAATGCCACCTGGATAGTCAAAATTTGTATTAGTTTTTTTTATTGCAGAAATATTTTCCCCATGATCTATATAGTATATATTCCAAGTTTCGTCAAATTCCGACGAGCAGAACAGGTTCTACAGGCCTCTGAATAGTGTAATTTTAATTACAACCACCCTATATATAAAGTGAAGGAAAATGAACGAAAAATTTATGTCATTTTCCTCTGCAATTAGGTATGATATTCTCACAAACCAGTCCAGGATCTTCTAATGATTTATTGTGTCTTAGCTGCTCCATTACGATTCCCGAAATTTCAGAGCTCTAGTTTGATGGGATTTTGGTTAAATTAACGATTGAATATTTGATGACACACTGATACACACAAACACACACACACACACACCAAGTGAAATACATAAAAGCGTTGCAATATATACGTTATTAATATTGAAACTAAAGAAATTTTACGGTCAATATATGTCTAGAAAAATTGAAGTCATTAGAATTAAAGCTCATTAAACGAATACAGCGTCCTCAGACATATCATTCCATATGCAAAACACAGGCTTTAACATATTTGTTTTATATATCTAAACGCGATAAGCAATGGTGTGAAAATCATCGTTTAATTTTATTTGGTAAACTTAATGAATTTTCCTCTGATTTACAAGACTTTATAACCCTAATATTTTTTTCTCATGTACTACACCTATATTCCTCCCATGATAAAAAGTTTAAATCATATGATTAAATTTAACGCGAATTCGGATTATATCAGTCCAGTATCAATTACGAATATTTATAAACAATAAAGTAACACAGTATAAAGTAAATAAGTGTTGAACAATAGAAAATTACTATCATATCAAATACATCACGAATATAGCTGTTAGCATCATCGCATACAAGAATCATATAAACATTTTGTTTTCTGTTTTGAAAGCACGCTTCTGATTTGAAAGTAGCCAGTCAGCCACTGCTCTCCCGCATGGGAGCGCAGCGTTGCCCGAGGAACACCACTGGGAGGTCGGCTACCCGTTGTCCCTCGAGGGCTGTCCTTCCTCATCACGCGCCTGATATTACCCATCTGGATTTCCCGGGGAAGTCTTGCGACAACCCCTTCACTCATATGCCTCTGAGAAATGGTTCCTTCTGCCTTTGCGTCTCGATCGAGTAGAATAGAAAAAGAAATTGTCGTGCGTTGATGAGAAGGGGCGTGGATCAACGCGTCCGCAACAAAATACCCGGCACGCTTGTTTGAAAAGTGAACGTAATACAAAACACCGTCATTGCAACAAATAATTTAGAATTGGGATTGCCAAAGAAAAAGCTTTTGAAATCAATGATTACTACTAACTAAATACGCTTTTCCAGCATCTGAATGTAGGAAATTTGGCAATAATTCTAGAGCGCGCCGGGTGCTTCCTGGAGGTCTTAATGGGTAGCCAGCCCACATTCATGTGACACGTGGGGGAACCAGGTAAACCCCACGCAGCCAGCCCGATGAAGAATCCGATACATAAACGAAGATGTTCTTCATCTTCGAGTTCGAAGAGCTTCGGCGCTCGGCCACTGGTGGGGCCTGAACAATACGTTGGTGAGAGGGAGTGGCCCACGCTGCCACTTTTATGAAGTCACATGACCGGTTTCTTTAAAGAATTCTCTTCCTAAATGTATCCTCCTTAAAAGTTGCTTGAGAAACAATTACTTTTTAAAATTTTTGTATCTATATTACATTATAATTATCACTATTTTTGTATGTGTCATAAGGGTCATTTGTAAGGGTCATAACTTTTTCCAAAACTGAAATAGTCCATCTGGAGATAAAAATTTGAATCAAATAATACCCTTATGTTACGTTTTGAGTTCTAAGTGTATAAGAAACAGGAATTTTTAATGATTTCTATTGTAGGATTCTGCTATCTTTCAACTCCATAGTCACCAGTTTTTCAAATGCATGCTTGTTTTCGAAATAAAAAAAAATGCCCAATGTTAATGTACTTTTACCTGATATAAATTCAAAGCATTCGACTTTCAGAAGATAATCTGACTTGAGGAAATTATAAGAAATTCATGCCTATTTAATTTGATGGAAAGAGCCTAACTTGAATATCATGGCCCTGTAAAAATACGTTTAATACGCTTCTTGTATTTCTTAGAATTTACAGTTCAAAAGAATATTTTTCTATTATTTTGAAGGAAAAAAAAGAAAAGAATGTATCACTTGCACACAATAATATATCACTTGTATTTAAATGAACACAGCATAAGTTTGAAAAATAATCACCGATTTGTCTCTAGAAAAATTATTGAGTTAAATATTCCCAAACTAAATAAAACAAGATCAAGATCCGGAAGGAATACTAAATTAACAATAGGGCATTTGTTTCAGCAGATACATGAAAATAAATTTTAAACAAATTGATAATAATGAACCAATAAATATTTGTTGATCTTAAATAAAATATATATGAATTATTCTAAGATTGAGTCTATTAATGAAACTTAGGAGGCGAAACAGATGATTTGAAATTATTTCAAAATTTTCTCTTTAATTTTGTGTTTTTATGTATGCCTGATTAAGTGTTTAATAGAATTCATTTATGTTTTAAACTTTGTAACTATGTGAAGACATCTACATGAAGCAGTATACTCCCTTAAATCAAGTTAGATATAGTTTTACCCATTTCATATTGTGGGATGTGTGTATGACAATAAAAAGTATTTGGCGTGGAAAGTCGCTACCATACTGCCAGAAAATTGGCGCTAATTGTTGTGTACCACGTCAGCTGCAAAGAAGTTTATACTAATCATTAATGTACTCGATAGGAATATGAACTCTTTAAATACATTTAACGATTTTCAATTTGTGTTAAATGTACTCGTATCTTACATTTGACAGGGTATGTTAAAAATATACCCTGTCCTATAGGTCTTAGGTTGGATCCTATTTTAGTTGGCTTGGCAATGTATTTTTCTTGGTGGCGATATTTGCCAAATGTGGCTACTCTGTATTCTCTTAGTTATGGTGAAAAACCCGATTTTGGCGCCAATTTGGCGCGATTTCCGAAAACTCGCCATGAAGCTAACTAAAAGAGGATTGTACCTATTTTTAAATCATTCTGTTAAAGGTACACAAATACAAATCGCCTTAAGTGAATTTCGATAAAACGTTTTCTGAATAAAATCATTTCAATATTAGGGTTGATTCCTAGTTTGACGAGCCACTTGGAGTAGAAAATATTTTTGGAGCAATACATCGCCAAATTTGTTTTTATTGGGTTTTATTTATTTATTTATTTTTTTGGTGACCAATAGATTTCCCTGAGATAAGACTCCATATTTTTAGCTTTTCTAGCGAAATCAGATTTTGAAATTTCCACTTATAACGCCTTTTAAAAGAGATTTTATGAATTCGTCATGTGTTTCCATAAAACTAGGACTTCAATCAATAATAAACCAATTAAGATTCTTAAAATATTTTTAAACCGTAAATTTGATTTAATAGCAATACCATTTTATAACAGAATTGTATCCAGAGAAAATATTGTTGAAAGCTTAGTACGTCTTAATATATAAAAAAAAATTGTTCATATATTTAACACATTCGTTAATCAGAAAGAAAACTAAAGATAACTAATTAGATTTTATCAAGCATTACTCTCCTATTGTAATTTATTTTAAACATAGCATATTCTCAAATACTTAACAAAAATAATCTAGAATTCATAAAAAAAATATCCTCAGTTGATTTATAGTTTGAAGGAGCCACTTGGCGCAGAAATTAGTTTTGAGATGAATTACTGCCAAATTGGTTACCTTTCGTACACAGTTGCTGCATCTAAAAAAACCCTTATGGTGATTACAAAGAGTTTTTATTGAATCGTTTCAAAACAAAAAAGTTACACCCTAGGAGGAACTGGAGGTCGCGCTTTCAGTATCACCCTATCAGAAGCAGAGCTTACCTGAGGAGGAATTACTTTTGGTTTCGAACGGATCTTACGTCGGATGGACTCATAGTAAGCGAGAGCACTCACCTTTATTGTGTCTGGAGGAGTCGGCGTAACCTGCAGAGAAGAGTTTTTCTTAGCACCTACTGGGGGACTGACCTTTTTCTTTGCCGGAGTACTCTTCTTCACCTTAAAGGAAGTGGTAGGAATAAGCCGAAAGCAAGTACACTCTTTAAATCATGTCATTACATTTAAAGAGCCGCTCCACAACAAGTGCTTTTAACAATTCCTCCCCCCTCCTGATTGCCAAAAGTGAAATCTAACCCCCTATCACCATGGTCAACACTCCAAATAACCTATCTATATAGATTTTGCGGTATCGTAATGCCATATAATAACATTAAAAAATTAAATAAAACGTTCTGATCAAGCATATCTAATGTGATACGCTAGGCACAAGGAGAGCAAACGTGAGAGCAAAGTTATGTATCATTTTGTAAATGTCATATGAAATACATTCAAATTTCTTACTTATTTAGGGTATTAGACTGAGTATATAATACTTTTACGTGGTTGATGATTTTTAAAACACAAAAAAGTTTTACAGAATCAAAAAGCATATTCTCTCTTTCCATACTTAACTTATTTAAAAAATTTCCGATAATCTCAAGAAAATAATGTTTATTTATCTTAAACAGGAAGGAAAATAAAGACGGTTTGTAAGACGAACTTTCAGGTCCAATCGTCTTTGCTTTAAACTTTTTACTTATATTTTTAACTAATCTGCGATTTTGCGTATAACAATTAAGTGGTTGTTCATTCTCTAAGGTTCTGAAAAGAAAATAAACTTCCACTTAAAACTACAACCCACTATCACAATTCTTTAGCACATTATTCGATTCTTAAAACACCTAAAGTTAATATACAATAACTAATATAAACACTCGAAACAATTTCAAAAAAGCATTAAGTTACGTTATCGGAACAAACATATTTTTTAAATTGAAGAAATCTGTCTGAAGATCAAAGTTTACATAACGAACGATAAAACAATTCCCAATTTTTATATAATCAATCATTTTACAAAATTGAAGCCCATGATGCGTTTCAAGAGGAATTTTCAACTTAAATTTAGAGTGGTCACTATAGCCTAATGGATTTAGCATCAAGATCGGGATACTTAAACCTAGCAAAGAATTCTAGCATTTTCCCCACCAATAAAAAGTCGTTTAATGGGATTTTCATGCGTCAAATCTACCTGCACTTAATGTATTTAGTACAGGTGTGGAGAATAGGGTTCCGAATCAATCGTCGACTTCGTCTTCGTACCGTACTTCAATATTACGAGGAATATAACGGACTTCGTGTAAGGCAGAAATATTCAGGGGAAGAACAGACAATAAGCAAGCAAATTATAACCATTAAAGGTCAGATAAATGAAGTATTTCAATTTAATTCAAAAGTCCTAGTTAAGGCTCCCGTCTACCCGCCATTTTGATTTCGTGAACATAATGTTAATCCTATGGAATTTTGACTTTAATTCTCACATCTTTATTATTTGATCTATTTGAATGCAATAAAGTGCATTTGAAAGAGCAAAAAATAATCAATGCTTCTGTGGAATTACTTTTTCCCTCCGATTCTTAAAAATATTTTTATCCCTATTTTAATGATTCGTTTACTTGTTTTCTGGTCTTTAAAAAATATTTTTAAATATTCTTAAAAATTGGAGGAAAAAAGTAATTCCACAGAAGCATTCATTATTTTTTGCTCTTTCAGATGCACTTTGTTGCATTCAAATAGATTAAGTAATGTGGATGGGAGTATTCAAGTCGAAATTCCATAGGATTAACATTAAGGTGATGAAAGCAAAATGGCGGGTAGACGGGAGCCTTAAATACCATTAATCAGAATTTTTAAGATAAAATCATCATGATTATAAGCGATCTACTTAAACATTGATGTGTAAAAAGTTTATTGCTTCAATATCGTACTGGTTTGCTCAATATTTAATAACATTCAATTTTTTAAATTGCTTTGCTAATCTATACTACGTTCAAAATAATTTTGTCTACATTTAAATTGTATATGAGCTTACAATAGAATATAACTTTCAACTAAAAAGATTAGCTGTTTCTTAACGAGACACATATTTGATTTCAAATGCTACTAAATTATCTGTTGAATTTTTTTTTTATTGAAACCATTAATGTGAAAAGTAATTGTTTATGAAAATCAATTCAACTTCACCGTAGAAACCTGAAGGTTGAATTTTTATCACTAATGTACACTTCTCTTTCTTACGAGAGCAATTAACTTCTTTTAACGAACAAAGGATTGAATGAATCGAGAGATCCTTTCGAGACACTCTTTAAGAAAACAACTAGACAGAAACTTGTTTTTAAGTGAGTGAAAAACGTAGCGAAAAAAGAGAGATCTAGAAAGAAGGGAAAAACTGTAAAAGGGAAGCAAGATATATTGAGGGCAAAATGCTGTTATTCATTTAAATTTCAAGTGCTTTACCCTCATGGAAATTGAGAACTCTATGCTCATTAACTTTCAATGGGAGAGAATAGCTTCAAAAAATTGTAATGAAAGAGAAAGAGCGAGACAGAGAGTATTTAGCGGAGAGAAAAAAAACTTATAGAATTAAGTTTAAGTTTTTAATGAGAATTTATTAAATCTACATTGGTGTTCATTTAATTTTGAAGAAACAACTATTCCATTCACCACAGTAACTGATGTGAACGACATTGCTGACGTTTTAAATAAGTAAATTTCATATTCTACATTTTCAGTAGGAAAATATAATTTATAATCCTAGACCTCAAAAACCTGGAAAAAATATACGAATACATGTTAAATAATATAAATGGAATTATGCGTAACTAGTTTCTTGACAAAAATAACAAAAATATTGTTAATGTCTTTCATAAAATTAATTTAATCCAACTTCTTTTAAGAAATAGAAACTAAAAAAAACCAATTTTTATAAACAAATACAGTCGCAGATAAAACTCAATTGACATTTTTCACAATAATGCAAAACTTTAAAAATACTTCTGTAAAACTGTAAAATATAATAGTCGAATCAGTTGTGCAGTATATCGCAATATATATGCTAGTTCTTGATGCTTAGTTCAGCTGCCAAATATCTGTATTATTTTAGCCAAAATATCTGTATTATTTTAGCCAAAATATCTGTATTATGTTCAATCTTTCTCTAAGCTACTTCATTGGAAAAAATATAGATATATAAAAGTTATTTCACAGTTATACCTTGTTTGGCGCAGTATGGCCAAATCTGGCTCCAGTGTCATTAGACTTCACTAACACTTACTCCGAAAGTTAAGGGAAATTTATAAAATACGAGATTACATTACAAATAATTCGAGATAAAAACCAACGTTTTTAAAAACAACGTTTTTATATGGTGACAAAGTTTATTTAAGAAAATTATTGAAATATTAAATAAAACTGGTCGCAAATATCTAAATATTGCATTGTTAGACAAGTAAGAACGGTTACCAAAATTTCAGAGCTCTAGTTTGATGGGAAGTTGGTTAAATTAATGATAGAAAATTTGATGACACACTGATACACACACAGACTGACACACACCAAGTGAAATACATAAAAGCGTTAAAACTCACTAAAATTAATTAATTCATCCGGTAAATTAAATGGTTGGAATGCAGTTTAACCCAATCACCCTTGACGACAAGAATTATTTGGCGGTATTTTGCCAAATGTGGCTTCCCTGGCTCGTTTTACGGACTTAACGATCAGCCCCAAAAAAATCGCCAAGTTTGGTGCCAATTTTTGAAATCGCGCCAAGTGATTGGACTAAACTGCATTATTAAAGAAAATATGAGTTAAAGCTTGTCGCAAACGTCTGAATAATTGCATTGTTAGGCGAGTACGAACGATTCCCAAAATTTCAAAGCTCTAGCTTGATGGGAAGTTGGTTAAATTAACGATCGAAAATTTGATGACACACACACACACACACACACACACCAAGTGAAATTCAGAAAAACGTTTTAAAAAAACCTTTTCCGATCAGTACATAACATCATTTAAGCATAAATA
>BMAW01051579.1:189511-231116 GCA_019974015.1 Nephila pilipes | reverse complement strand
CCACAGAACAACATATGTGGTCTCAAAACTGCAGCAACATCACCATGCAACATCACCAACATCACCAACATCAGCACATTTTTTTTGGCAGGATGGCGTACCTCCCCATAATTGTCGTAGAGTTCAACAGGCGTTATGGTAAACTTTCACGCCAGTGATCAGCCGTTTTCTTCCAACAAGGGGGCCTACTCTCTCCTCTAATCACATAACGAGCAACTTTTGGTTATGGGGATTCGTAGAGGATCAAGTCTATGGAATACAATCCAACAATTTTGGCTAACTTGGAAGATTGCGCTTGTTGGCATGTTCGTGAAATTGATGCGGTCTTACAGAACAGCTTTCCAATGTAGAACACACAGTTTTGAGGCTGAAAAGGAATGTGGTGAACTTCGGCACGTATATAGCCTCTATAGAAAGTATGTTGCGTTGCAGCAGCACTTATAGAAGACTTCTTGTGCTGTTTTATGCACACATATTTGTACACATCTAGACGTCATGATCTGAAATGTCTGTCATTCTAATTTTGCGTCGTTTGAATCCATACAAGACCTTGCATAATCCTTTGAGTTGACAAAGTTTAATTTCGACAACCCTGTACTTCTGCACTAACCAAATTTGACTTCTGCAATTTTATTTGACAGGTAACCAAGTGTTTGCACCGCTTCTTTTAGCTTTCAATGAGCTGACGATGCTCATTTTCTTTGATATCCTAAAAGTAATTAATTTGGCATCAAAGTAATCATTTTTATAAGTTTTTATGAAATTTCCCTTACAAAATATATTGGTAATGACTCAACCTATTGATAAGTCTTCAATAGCTAGTTCCTTATGAATTGGAAATATTCCCTTTCCCATATTTAATTTCTGTGAAATCATAAGCAATTCTATTCGTGAAAAGTATATGAATCTGAAAGTTTTTCTAAGATATAGATATGCAGAATTTTAATAACAGGCAGAAAAATGCTAAATGATTCGAAAATTAAATTTCAATATTTTAGAAATGCTTCTTACGGTATGTGCTTAACCAAAAATCACCGTTTTCGTGAAAATTTTCGAAAGTTTCTTTATTACTTTTATATGTTTCTAGGTTAGCTAGAAACAAAGTTATAGCTCAGAGTTTAAGCCGGATGTTCAATTTATAGCGACCGAAACTAAGCTATAGAAATGTAAGGAATACATTTTAAACAGCTGTTTCTTCATTTTTAAACTACGAGAATGCACAATATACTTTTTTAATTATAGAATGCAGCTTTATATACTTATTTTATTTATTATAATTATAGGTACATCTGGTAATTATTTCTTCGCTTAATTTTGATTTAAAGATTTGCATTTTCTAGAAAACTGTGATTTTAATTTTTTTTTATTACGAAAAATTTTATTTCTTAAAAAATATTTCATATATTCAAAAGAAATTTTACCACAATATTTTGTACATCTCTAGGTATATTATGAATTTGAAACATAACTTTAAGAATGTAACTATTTATTTTGCAGCAATTTTTGTTTAAAAAAGTGACATATTTTCTTGTAAAATCACGTTCTGTTTATAAGATTTGGGAGGGCGCGGTAGCCTAGTCATCATGGTATCGGATTGGTGACCGGCGGGTTTCGTTCAGTCGCGGGTTTGATCCATGGAAGCCAAAGACCCGCCGTGTAGCCGGGGCTGATGCACGTTAAATCTGTTCGGGGCCCAAAGTCCTTCCGTTGGCGTGGTGTGGAAGTTCAGTGAGGGGGATGCCAGCTCAGGTGTCCTCGTCTCTTGACCGTGGTTCAAAATTACGAGGTCCGTCGCCAATAGCTCTCGTGTTGCTTCTAGTGTGACGTTAATAAAAACTGATCTGAAAGCACACTATCGCTGCAACAATTTAGTATTTGTAATTAAACATCGCTATTCGAGATTTTTATGCAATTAACTCATTCTCTTTCAACAGGGTACACTGTGTATATTACAGAATATGATATAATACATATAAGTGTGAAGTATACATACATAAAATGGAAAACACACGCATTTGCATGTGTATGCTTTATACATCAGGTTGTGCTAGCGCTGGTAACTTCATTCGCTTTGGCAATTCTGGGTATCGCAGAAAAATGAATGAATTAATCGAAATTGATTGCTAGTCGAAAAACGAGCAGAACACAGAGTTCATGTAAATCTCCGTAAATGTATGATTCTGATAACATAAAACCCAAAGCCTTTGTTACGGATTTCCTCGTTAAAAGTTCGATGAAAATAACCGAAATCATTGATCGTCGAAGTGAACCAGAAATCGAATCTAAATTTCGAAAGGAGTTCATAAGCAAGGAAAGGCCATTTGGATGCTGACATTTACTTAAAAAGAGAAAAAGAACGTGACAAACGACACTTGATGTCTTCATCCCAAAAAGAGCAAGAACATCAAATTAGCCTGGACCTTAAATCTGCCGGCTAACGACCACTTTGATTTCTTGAGGGTAGTATTAATTTAATGGAATTTCTACTGCTGTTCTCAAATTATTTACTATTTTAATCGATTTGAATATAATAAAGTTCATATGAAGCAGGAAAAAAAAATAATGAAGGCTACTGAGGAATTACGTCTGACCCCCCCCCCCCCCTCCGATTTTTGAAATTATTTTAGAATAAAATAATTTCGAAAATCAGGGGGGGAGGGTCAAGTCATATAAAAAGGAATACCCACAAATGAATCATTCAAATAGACGTATTTTTTTTTTTAAGAATCGGATAAAAAATCTAATTCTACAGAAGCCTTTATTGTTTTTTGCTCCTTCCAATGCATTTTTTTTTGCATTCAACTCGGTAAAATAGTAAAGATTTGAGAAAGATGGAAGACATTCCATAGGATTAACATAAAGTTCATGAATTCGTAATGGACGTTAGATGGGTGCCTTAATAAAAAAAAATAATTTAAATTTGCGAACATCCTTGCGTGATATGTTACATTACATTCATTAATACAGAAGTAAATATTAATAAAAATTTAATTAAAGTTGTATTTATATAAAAATGGAATATGAGGTATTCAAATAATACTTTTAAATGTAAAATAACGTATAATTTATAGACTTAACTTAAAAAGCCTGGATAATTAAAATAAGTACTAAGCCTACCGTCTAGCGGCCATTTTGATATTATGTACGTAATAATAATCCTACAACTATCCCCAAGTGTATATTACTTTATCTAACTGAATACAGAAAGTGTACCCGAACAAGCAAGACATAGATAAGATTTCTGTGGAATCCCATTTTTGCCTCATCTTCAAAAATATTTTAGAATATTTTTAAAGACCAAAAAATCCCCAAAAGAATAATTAAAATAGAGGAAAAAATGTTTTTAAAAATCGAAGGATCAGCTAAAATCTTCATTATTTTTCCTTTTTCCGGATCGATTTTATTGCATTCAAATAGATATAATAATAAAGATTTGAGAACGGTTGCAGATGCTCCTTTGGATTAACATTACGTTCGCGAATTAAATAACGCCGGTAGACGGGAGCCTTGATAACCAAAATAATGTAATATTTGTGTACATACTTGCTTGTTAAGTAACGTATATTATGTTACACAGTTTAATATAGAATAAATAGGAACAAAAATATTTAATCAAGATTTTGTTTAAAAATGGAGTATGAAAAAACAATTTCTTTTTAAAGTTAGGAAAATGTATAATTATTAAGATTTGAAAAATACTGAAGGCTCTCCTCTATCACCCATTTTGATTTCGTGAACGTGATATGTTAATCCTATGGAGTCTTTACCACCGTCCTCAAAACTTGTTTATTTTATCTATTTAAAAGCAATAAAAAGGTATCCGAAAATGCAAAAAATAGTGGAAAAAGTATTTTACCCCCATTTGAATTATTCGTTTGTGGGTTTTCCGGTCTTTAAAAAATATTCTAAAATATTTCCAAAAATCGCATAGAAAATGTGATTCCTCAATACCCATCATTATGTTTGCTTTTTCAGACGCACTCCCCCCCCACACGAAATCAAAATGGGCAATAGACGGGATCCTTAACTAAGATACTGTACTGTATTGAAGACTATTAATAAAAATGACTTGTTTTCCGGACATCACATTTATTTGCGCACATCTTTTCCAGCATAAATTCAAGACACAATTTTACACAAGCACCACTTTTTCAACGTTCGTCTTTACCTCTTGGAACCAAACTCAATACTAAATTTCATATCCGTTGCCAGTAAATTATCTAAAATCAAAACTATGATCTGGTGTTGCCAAAAAAAATATCTTAATAAAGAATATTGAAAAAGGTATCACTTTAAGTTTAAATCGTCTGCTTTTAAAAGTAGAATAGGTAATGTCTTAAATAAAGTATCACATTAGATTAAATCGTCTGCCTTTAAAAGTCGAACAGATAAATCTTAAAAACAGTATCACATTAAATTAAATCGTCTGCCTTTATAAGTTGAACAGATAATAACTTAAAAAAGTATCACAATCGTTTGTTTATAAAAATTGAATATGTCACAATACCTAGATCATTATCAATAAATTTAGTACTGTTCTGTTTTTACTTATATATGAGATCAGAAGAAGTATTAATGTTTCAAGCCTCTATAAATTATTATAAAACTTATATTTAAAATATTTATGTTTAAAAAAAATTATAAGCATGGGTAATTAACGTATCTTCCCTTAACTTTCAACTGAGGTTTCTTTCTGACTTTATATTTAAGTGTGCGGAACATGGTTACGCAAATTAGATAAACATTACAAATAACCTGAATAGATATAATTAAATAAAAAAAGTGGTAGAGAAACGGATGAATAGAGATATAGAAATTTTGCAGAGGTTGAAAGATAACAAAAGTAGGAAGGATTTGAACAGTGCGCCTGAGTTACTTGCGCGTACGTGTGATCAGTAAGGATTAGGACCTGATGCTCTCTGGTCGAAGTTTCTCCATTTCCCGAATTAACTCTCATTTGCATAAGTATAATCTTTGACAGTTTGTAGAAGTTATTAGTATCAGCATGGAGGGACAATGAATAAGTAGAGATTGGAATAAGCGCTGGATTCAGCTCTTGCGCCATAAACATATATTCATTCACTCGCTACATCCAATTAAATTTCGATCCACGGGTTACATTCGACTACGGTCGACAGAGGAAAACCACTTGCGAACCCACATTTATTCTCAAGAACTTATACAGGGAAGCATGAACTCTTGTGGAGTGCATCATCTTCTTTGTATAAATTTACCTCTCACTAAGTAGATAAGTTGGATAGGTTTTCATCTTGATGTCTTGATTTGCATCCTATTGTTTTAATTTATACTTAATTTATATTATTCTTTAGTAGAATCTAAATTTTAGTATTCCTATCAAATTGGTAGTTCTTAATTCCTTTGATAAATAAAAGTTTCGAGATAAGATTAAATTCCGTAATTCTTATTTGACTTACATTCTACGTGGCAATATATAATGGGGAACAACTTCCCTATATGCCCGAAAGCCGCCATTTGTTTTTTTGGCGACCAATCATTTCTCGCCAAATAGCGGGTTGACTGATCGCCATGTTAGGCCTAATCGCCCGATTTGGTGAAAAAAAAAACCAAAGGTTGGCAGTCAGCCATATACCAAAGTAGGACATATAATGGAATTAAAGTGTGACATTTAGAGCAATAGGACATAACTAATCAAAATTTGATATCCCCTTTAGTATAATAAATTAATCATAATCTTGCAGTTTATTACATTTTTTACTGTCCCAAACTGTTCCATTGTGAATTGTAAATTTTCTACTAATCATTAATTTTATGAGAGGGAAGACAACTCGGAATTAAGACGACCCTCTATAGTTTAGGATACAGGTTTCCGGACTTACAGTTACGTCTTATGTTTTCAATACAATTTTTAGTACATAAACGACTTAAAATTCTGTATTAACAGCATTGATTTCTGTTAAACGATTTATTTTGAACACGCAATTATGTAAAAATTCTCATCTGCGATTATGCCATAGATGCTTTATTTTCCTAGTCCCTTGATAAAATCAGGAAATATTTTGCTTCACATTAATTCTAAAAAAAATATGATTTTTTTTAAAAAAATTAAATGACTTGATTATTTTCTCTAATGTGTAAAGTAATCAAATGTGTACATATATAGAAATTATGTAATACAAAATTCCTTTGAATGCATTCAGTTTTTAGTTCGAGAAATCTAAAGAGCTGCTCTTTAAAAACAGAAAAGAACATTTCATCTAAATTATAGGTTGCCAAAGTGGTCCAGGTGGACCCCCAGGGGTCCATAGGAGACCACACGGGGGTCCACGTAGACGTGAAAAGAAAACAAGGGTTCACAAATTGAAAGTGGGGGTCCACGAAAAATTTTCTGGTTTTCATAATAAATAACAAAAATTTTGGCTTGGATTTACCTATCAACGTAGGCAGGTAGCATCATTCACTAGGTAGGTACTCAAAAATATTCGAGACTCAGTTCAAACACAGAATTGAATAGAACAATAGATCATAGTACAAGTGTACACCACATGTCGAGACTTGCAAAGTGTCGCCCACTCGTCCGAGATGCTTGTTTAGACCTGCAAAGGGATGAAATGCGACTTGCGCTGTGCTTGCAATCTACATTAGTATAAATACGAATGCCAAGAACAAAATGTTACTCATTTGTTTCCGGGATTTTGAACATAAAAGTGTGACTGTGAGTGAATCGATGTCAGTGTTTGCAGTGCCGGAAAAAGTAAGTATCTGCCTATTTGTTTTGCATATTTTTATTGTATATTGTAATTTATCAATCATATTATATTTGTTTTACTATTTGAGTGTAGTAGGTAGTTATGTAGTAAAAATTAAATACTAGAAATTATTCAAAACTTCTATAAAAGAACAAAAAGCCAGGGAAGATTAAACTTTAGGTACCTAGGTACTTTTTAGTTTAAAAATATTTATTTACGCACATATAACCACAAGTATCATTTTAATAAATAGGACACAAGAAAATGTGCTACTTTTTTTTTTCTTCTTCTTAACACCCCTAATTTAGGGTGATATTTTTTCGGAGTTTTGGGAATACAGTAGAAATGTAGCAACTGGGGGTCTACCGAAAATAGTACAACTTTGAAAGTGGTCCACGAGAAAAAAGAGTTTGGGAACCTCTGATCTAATAGAAAAGCGCAATCATGACCTGTTGCAGAAGGCAGCAACAAAAAATCTTGACCTTCAACCGTGTTGCAAGATAAATGAATTAATTCGGTTTCTCTCGGAGATAGTTCATTTATGATACAGTTCACAGAAGTTTTGAAAGAAGAATCCACAATTGATGAACTGTTCAATGCGTCAACAGAGCTTAGATATTTTGCCTCGATTTCAAAATATTTCGCTTCGAATTCCTCGATTTCCCATTGTTCTTCTGGTAGCATGACATCGTAATGATCAAAATCTTTAAATATATTATCAAGTATTTCCATCCTTGAAAGTAAAACGGATTTTCTTAAATGCTCCGAAAAGGAATTAATAATGCGAGTGAGATCCAATTTCGCTCGATCTCGCATTTTCTTAATGGTAGCTTCCTCCATTGATCAAACGTAAATAATGAAAATTAAATACAAAGAGATATTACTTAACTTTTCTTTCAGCAGATAATTTGGTGGTCCAGCCCACCCTGGGGCGCCAGATAGTCTGGAAGAAGCATAAGTGCCAAGACTTTCATATCTGAATTCTTTTAAGAAAATGCTCGCATGCTACCGTATGTTCTTTCACACCGAAATTGAAAAATAAATATTTAAATTAATTTAAAATTTTGTTTAAATTTTTGAAAAATTTGAAATGAAAAATTCAATGTGTTTAATTTTTTTTCAGGAATTAAAAAAAAATTGTTAGTTAAATTAATTGTCAATCTATTAATCAAAAAAAATAATTTCATTTGTGCCACACATATACATTAATCATTACTTAATATTTTATGTGTAATATGAAATGCAGAACAATAAACGGACTCTTTTTTTTTTAATTAAATTCCTACTATTAGTTCACACTCATCCACTCAATTTCAAAGACTTTTTAAACCTGTAGTGGATGACACTTGATTGTTAATACAGTTTTTTCAAATATTAATTCATTAATTAAATTTAATTGGTGAAAAGGCAGTTTAGCCCAATCATTTGCACGATTTCTAAAATGGCCAAACTTGGCTATTTTATTTGGACGAGCGTTAAGTTCGCCAAGCGGACCAGGGTAGCCACCTTTGGCAAAATACTAAAAAATAATTCCTGTCGCCAAGGGTGGTTGGGCTAAACTACATTCCACCCAATTAATTTACCGGGTGAATTAAGAAACAAACCAATGCTCCTGTTATGTCATTTGTCTTGCAATGGCAAAGTTGATTGAGCGTCCGCGTAGAATCTTCATGCCTTCGGATCGAAAAACTTCGAAGCATATTTTTTTTTTATTTGATTTTCAAATAATTAATTTATTTTTATATGGGAGAAAAAAGGTACCCTTATATAAGATATTTAGCAGGGTATAAATTAAGGGATAAATACCGTCAGTGACGAAGTGTGTAGATCGCTGGAAAATAATTTATTTTGCCACTTAATATTGTGATTCTGTCATATGTGTATTCATATTTGTATTAAATGTAATTATTTAATAAATAGTAACTAAAATAAAAATTTTCCTTATTGACCTAAGTAGGAAAAGACTTTAATGGTTTTTTATATTACTTGTTATGTTTTAAAAAAAAATCGTGTATGACAACAATCTCATTTTTGTCCAGGAAGCACTTATTAGTTTTGAATATTTTAGTGAGTTAAAATTTCCATACAATTTATGTATGAACATAAAAATTTTTATATAGTTCTAAGATTAATTATTAAAGGGTAGATATTTTGAATCCATATCTTTATATTGAATTTAAGAAAACGGAGACATTTTATAAAATTGACATTCTTTGATTAAGCTACGGATAGGTTTTCTCTGGTTAGGCAGATTGTGTAAATAAATGGATATTGGAATACAATTTACTAAATTTTTTCTATCAATACATTTTTGCTGAAGAGATAATGTTTTATAAATAAAGACATTGGAATACGTAGCCCTTAAAAATTATAATTCTAACTATAATTTTTAAAAATGGGATAGTACACGCGATAATGTTAACTGCGCTTTCGATGTCCGTCGACATGTTCGTTCCGGTGATTGTTTGGGAAACTTCTACTTCAAAATGTTTGTTGCGAAATAAATTTGGCTACGCTTCTCAGATAACTCCATTGTATAAATTTGATGCAGATTCGCTATAGCTGAAAGAATAATTTTAGTTGTGGGTGCCTGGACCCCCGACTGGAAAATAAAACTGAAAGTGATGAAGTATTTGGCTCATGGATATTTAAGTTCTCTCGAATAATGATTTCCATAATGTAAATACTTGAAGTTAATTTAAGTATATGTTTATTGAAATGCCAAACTTATATCTTAGAAATACTTCTGAACGAGCCCAGCTGCGTTTTAACACACCTCTTGTCGGATTTAGTTTTTTGTTTAGTTTTTTAACGTCGCTCTAGAAGCAACACGAGGGCTATTGATGTCGTACCTCATAATTTTGAACCTCGGTTAAGTGACGAGAACGACACCTGACCTAGCGTCACCTCTCCTAATTTCCACACCATGCCAATGGGAGGACTTTGGACCCCGACAGATTTAATATGCATCAGCCCCGGCTGCACAGCAGGTCTTTAGAGACCAAGGATTGAACCCTTGACTGAACGAAAACCGCTGTCCACGAATCTGAATCCATGACCATGAGGCTAACCTCTTCTTGGCGGAATGCCATAGACAACATATGGGGAATTGTTTGATTCCGGATATTTACTGGATTTCATCTCCATTCCTAAGTTTAAATTATTTCACTCAAAGTAATTTTTTTTTCCATTTAAAAAAAAAAAAAACATCTGTTAGTGACAGTTACAAAACTGTCAAAACAATATATGGCATTCTTTATATTTTTTGTTTACAATTGTAACTCTTGAAAACATATGTAACTTATTTTAATGATTCTATAGTTATGAGTTTTGTAACAGAAGCATTGTATCGGTTATCATTTATTCCGTTTTTTGACACTTGATTAATTCAATTTAAAAAAAAAATTGCTTTAATACGTATCGGTAATTTTTCCTCTTAATTTCAAACCTAGTAAAAGGTTAAAAAAAAATATTTCTTGAAATAACTGTTTTAAAAACATTTCATCATAAAAATATCAAACTAAATACAATGTGATGATTAGATAATATCTGGCAATCATTAAATATAACTATAAACTTTGAAATACTCCTTTAAAAATCGTAGAATAATTGTGAAGAACTTCATATCATATAGAAAACAGGATTGTTTTCTGTATGATACTTTCTCGACTTTCGCTCTCTCTTTCTCTCACTCTTGAATAAATGAATTCATTTTCATCATGACGATCTGTAATTTCTGAAATATATATTTTATGTAAATTTACTTTACAAATAATCTATTAAAATGCAATGCAATCGCTATAATTATATTCACCATTGACTAACAAATTCGTTAAAATCTTTAAGTAAATTCAGTAATGAAAGATATTTCAATAATTTTTGACATTTTATCTATTTTGAATAAGACGTAATAAATAACTTGAATTTCATTGAAAAATTTATATTATACCTAAAATAATTACACATTCTTGTATTTATCTAATCTGATTCTAAAGGTTATTAAGTAAAAAGAATTATACATAAAAAAATCTCAAGTATATAGATTTTCTATACATGTTGTAGAAAAAAATATATCCAGACGAATATGTCTATATTTGAATAAAATACATTTTCATGGATATATAATAAAATTTGACTAATGAGTTATAATGCTCAGTAACAGATTGTATAAGAACGTATTTCTTCGTTTTATTTTAAAAACAGGTAATTAATGTGGAGTTTGCTGTCATCATCTTCTAATCGATGCCAATTTTTTTCCAAATTCTTCTCTTAAAAGTATACTTAACGATTCCTAATGTTATAAAATAAATTGTTAACATGACTAGCTGTATCATAAAAGTTTTGTTAATCCTCCAACAACCAATGACGTAGAAATGGTGTTCACAATGTCTTATAAAATTTTGCGGATGACTCCATAATCGTTTTTTGTGCCTTAATTTTCATTTTTTCTTTGAACGGCAATGCTCACTTTTAATCTAATAAGATTCTTATAATATCACAATTATTTTTTCTTATATTAAATTGTAACTAGACAGCAGAGAGGAAAAGAAACGAGAACATGGCGCAAAGATTATTTTGTTGGCTTATGTATGAAACATTTCTTTAAAACATATAATATGAAAAAAAGTAATAAATTTATTTCCTATAATACTAAAATATTTAGAATATGCTTAATATTACGTGAAACATGATAAACACATTCACTGTATAAAATACACGGGACAACAATAAATTTACAACTTTTTCGGTACTTGTCTATTATAGCGGCGCTCGTCAAATTATGATTTCGCCAAGTCGTCGCCAAACTAGTGAAGCCTTTCTTTTAATATAATCTACTTGGCGATATTTCTTAGTCACTTGGCGATTAATCATAGGGCGTCCCTATAATAGACAAGTACCATTTTTCTTTAATAGTTTTATTTTATTTTCATAGTCCTCTTTCGAACTTTGAGTTCTGAATATGCATAAAGAATAAAATTTGATACTGACCTTATGAAAAAAATTAAAATATAAATTATCCATGGTTATATGGGTTAATTGATCACAATATGGGATTTATATGTGTTGTGAGTATGAACGCATAGATTATACATTTTTATTATTTAATTTGATATCTCTGAACGTGTTTCTCTAATTAGTTTCACTTTCGATTGAAAACATGAATAAAGTTTAAAACTTTTTTTTTTTTTGAGATTACCAGATTATGTTTATTATAAAGTTTTTGAACACAACGTGTTTACATTATCACACTATTCTTTTATTTGTAGATTTCACTTTAAGCCTATTCGGTTACATTTGTTGTAAATAGTTTTTAAATTTATATACATTTATACAGAAATTTCTGTATAATAAAAATAACTGCATGTTACATTATAATCTGTGCGGTACTTTCACTAAAGAAAAGATAATTTATTTTCAATGTGTATTATAATTTATCGCATAAAATTAAAAAAAAATCTGAATATAAATGTAGAATACTGAAATTAATTCAATTCAAAAGTAACAAAAGCTGTTTTGTAGAGTTCGATTCGTAAAAATTTTATTCCATGTTTTCATTTTTCAGCAGTAATAGCTACATTTCTTGGGTAATATATTTAATTTATTAATTTATTGTGTTTTCTTTCATTTTATCATCGGAACATAATAATGTTGTCTATTTTAGTATTTTATCGTTTGCTTTAATTTAAATGTTTCATTTTAATATGACTTTTATCTCATAATCTTTTGCTTTGATTTGTTTCGTTGTCGAAAGTTGGCATTGCTTCAGTACTTTTAAGCTTTGTATGATTTGTTTGTGACGACAAAATGGCGACCGTGCGATTAAACAATAAAGTGAGTTTCGTGGAATTGCCTCTCTGAGTGAAATGCAGTTGAGTTGGAAGAATCTGCTTAGACTTCATTAAGCCTATTTTGCACAGGCAAAAGCTGTAACGTTGCAAGTAATGGTTTATTTATGACTTTTTATTTTAAATACTGTATTAAAATAGTTTGTTCCTTTATTTTCTTTTCATTCAGAACTAAAACATTAAATTAAAACACTAAAGAAATTAATACATTTTTTTTAAAAAAAGGATTTGAAAATATGAATTAAAATTATTTTAAAGTAACATGTAAGAAAGACTTTTATTATGGAAACATCATGTTCGGTTTTTATTGCGGAAAATATTCTAAAGAAAATAAATAAAAACAAAAAAAAAGTATTTTCTATAATTCAAAAGAATAAAACTCAAAAAACTTTATTTTCTTTTATGTCAAAAAAGAGAAATTATAATGTTCTTAAAAATACAGTGTGAATTCTTCAAAAATGACGTACTGTCTATAGTTTATAGAATTTCTGCTGGTAAAATAACAAGAATTCTGTACAAGCCACAGCCATCGCTTCATCATGTCTGAAATATTCACCAATGTAGACATTTTTTTTAAAAAATATGTCATGGATTTATGGTTTTGGACCAAATGACAACGGCATCTTTGTTGTGCTGCAATTTATACAATTTATACAATCTCTAAAAAAATTGTTCCAGTTTGACCTCTTACTGTCTGCTATTCAGAAAATTTTTAACGGTTTATTACTTAACATTTGTCCTTTCCAAAAGCATTGCAGAATTTAATGGCTCTTAAATATTCACTTCTTTTATACCTTCGGAAAGAGAAAAATTTTCTAAATAGAAGACGTGATGGTACATCTTTATGTGTGAAAGTAAAAAAAAAAAATTCTGAATGTCATCTCGTATTTACAAATGAAAGTGTCTTCTTTTATGAGTGCTTAATATTTTAATACTCTGGTAATAACTGAGACATACACAAATAAAAGTATTTTTTCATCGTATTCAAAATTCATTTCAGCAAATATATGACTTAATCAGTTAATATTTACAGTTCTTTTATGAAACTATTCCTTTCTATATGCTTATATTGGCTTATTAACTATACTTTAATAGTAAATGAAATATCCGAGGTAATTCTGAAATAATTTGGCAAGCTATAGCTAAAATATTTCCTTAGTAATCATACAACATAACAATAAGACAATTGTAAAAAAATTAATTATTTAATAACTATCAAGTGACTTAAATAAGCTAGATAGGATACATCTAATTTTTAACATGTATCACATTTATAAAATATTTTGTTTTGTTAATCATATAAAATGGTTCATAACCTCTGATTATTTAAGATATTTCCCAAAGATATCGTAATTATTTGTAACAAATGTAACTGTTCTTTAACTAATCATTAAATAGCATATTTTTGTTTTCATCATTTGAAGTCCATTTCGCTTGTAAAATTATTTTGTTTGACCCCAAAAGATTACTTTTCAAATCTGTTTCCAGCAGATTGCCTTTCGAATAAAAATTAGTTTCTTCAAAGGTAAGCACATTTTGAGCTAACAATTAGCTAATTTTCATTCCAGTTTTAATGTGTTTTGGTACTTATAACTATTGCTTTATATATAGCAAGAAATGGTCTTATATTTCTTTAAATCTATAAAACAGTAATATCTGGTCTATTTAAGTAACAAAGCACCTTGGATGACTATATTTTGAATTAGCGTAAATGTTACCGACAGTTACATATTTTATGACCTTACGGATCCATAAAATTGGTAAAACACCCAAGAAAAGTTTAGTTAATGTATATTTTTACTGTCAAATGGGCATTTTAAGCAAATATAAGCAAAAATTAAGACTTTCTGTGAAGCATAGTAACTGAAAACAAAATAAGTATATTGACATTTTAAAACGTTTTTCTGAATTTCACTTGGTGTGTGTGAGTGTGTGCGTCATCAAATTTTCGATCGTTAATTTAACCAACTTCCCATCAAGCTTTGAAATTTTAAGAATCGTTCGTAATCGCCTAACAATGCAATATTTAGACGTTTGCGACAAGTTTTAACTAATGTTTCAATAATTTTAATAAGTCAAAATATTCTTTCCTCTCGGCGATTTAAGGATTGAGGAAAACTATTTCTTTCCCCCTCTGGGAACACCGGGCACTCCCCACGCCGCATGAGGTAGCGTAAAACTTTTGTACTCACAGAGGGGAGATACTATCTCCCCTTTACTATCTCCGAGATAGTAAGGGTTACTGACTTTTAGTCAGTAATCATTCGCAAGAAAGAAAGTTTCCAATATTTTGTGCCATGTCTTATCACAATAATTGTTTCTGAATTCTGGTTCCCATTTTTTTTAATAGAATGACTTACAAACTTTCAAATGCATGTTTTGATTTTATGAGTATTATGAATTTTTTAATACGCTCACAAAAGTCTCTTTTTAAGTAAATTTAAAGTTAAAAATAACTAACAGTTTTAAATATTATTTCAATACTTTTCTCTAATAAACTTTGCCACCATATACAAACGTTGTTTTTAAAAACGTTGGTTTTTATATCGAATTATTATAAACTGAGTAATTCAGAATATACACTTATCTAGAGAATACACTATTATTTTGATAACTTGACCTTATGTATGAAGCTCTGTGGTATATTGAGCTCTGAACAATTAAATTTTCCTTAAAAGTCATTGGAATATAAAAATACTTCTGCTCAATATAAATACGAATAGTTTATTCTGTATATAAGTGTTTGAAAAAGGTATGTATAAAACTTCAGGTTCATTGAAGCTTAAACATTTTGAGATATTGTGTTTAGGAATAATAAAAAAAAATGTCGTTTATGGAGTCTTTACGGTCAAAGATATTCGAGATCAAGTAATTTTTAAACAGCTGCAACTTACCTTCCAAATAACATAGAAGCAAACTTCTAGTAGATTCTTAAAGACAAATGGTTGAATTTAATTCAAATTGGAAAATATATAAAAACTATTCCTTGTGCATAAATTGTGTAACCTTGATCAACTGATTTGGAACAAAATGTTAGAAGATACACATCACACGTAATTCTGTTAGTAATTCCGTTTAATTCTTTCAACTTAAATATATTAAATAATTATATTACTTAAGTATTATTAATTAATATTAATAGTTAAAATTATCATTTAATTATTATTAATTAGTATCACTAATTTATATTATTTTTTACATATATTATTATTTAAATATTGTAAATTAATATTATTACTTAATATTATTATTTAAGAATGGATAATTAATATTATTAATGAATCAGTATTTATTAATATAATTTATGATAAACAATTATTTTTAACTAATTTATCATCTTATAATGCATTAAATTCTCGAAGAAAGGATACGTTAAAAAAATCCTAGGAATCATAAAATATCTTTTTTATTTCATTTTTTAGGACAATGATATAAAGTTCTAAAGAAGTAAAACATTAAGTATATATTCAAACTGGTCTGCAATAAATATTTTTTAATGTTAAAAATGACTTTTAAGCCAAAAAATGCAGTAAAAAAAACTACTTTGTGTCATCAATAAATGACTAGTTTATATACAATATTTCCTTCTAACAGTTTGAGTTAGCTTAAATGACAAACAACTTCATTCATATTTTTACAACTTTATTTCAAGAAAATGCTACAAAAAAATTAATATCAATATTGTTGTATTATTAAATGTTTGTTTTATTCAAAAATCTAAAATTGATTTGCAATTTCATTTTTTTGATGAAAAAGCATTCGATTATGCTTTGAGACAGAGGAATTTGTCAAGATTATAATTAGAAAGTATGTAGTGGACAGCAATTATGTACGTTATGTCTTTTAAGCCATCAAAGGGGTTATTGATTTAGTACTGTACTACTTTTCAAAATAAAGTATGAAATGCACGTGACTCGGCTGGTTTCATTTCGAAGGTGTGTAAATTTACGGGGTACCTCTCCCCAGAGTGGGAGATACCTCCACATCAGAGCTATTAAATATGAGAAAATTAAGAGAGTTCCATAAGATTTACTAAAAGGTAGGAAGAGAAACTACGGTCAACATTATATGTCAGCCAATCGGACATATAGTACGAAGCCGGTTCCCCTCGGCCGCCGCGAGGCGGTCGAGCTAGAGGTCCGGAAAGGCAACCTCTTTCCCCGCAGCACCGGTCTCGAATGAACGAGGCCGGGGCAGGTGGGAAAAGTGTGGAGAGAAATGAGCGTTCTGATTGGTCGAACGCTCGAGGAGAGAGAGAGAGGGGATAATCCGCCATCTAGCTGACTTTTTCTCCGAGGGAAAAAAAGGAGAGGAAAGGAAAGTCCTTCGATACCGTTCGAAAATAAATTAAATTTAGAAAAATATGTTAGTTGACAAAATTGAGGGTCGGAAGGTTTGGATGTCAATTTGTGACCTAATTTGCGCGGAATGAAGTCAATAAAAGCAATTTGGAAGAGGAAGGAGAGATATTTTAATGATTTGGCGGATTGTTTTCCGTCCAGGATTTAGAATTTTGAATACCTGGGTTTTAAAGAGATGCATGTCTAGCAGCAATTAGAGAAAGGCCGATAGACTGGTTTGATTAAGATAGGTTAATTTGGAATAATTAATTTAAGAATTAAATTTAAAATTTTAAAAAAATTAAATTAAAATTTTTAGAAGGGAACAACAGTGCTACTGGGTACCCAGGGAACACCACTAGTTTGTTGTACGGGGTTTGTGATCCAAACGAGGTATTGAGGTTGCAACGTATGAGCTCTTTTGATGGTAGGGAAATTATCGAACGTTTGTTCGAGTAGAGCTCTGGGACGTTTGACGGCTGCCTTACGCCTAGGACTGATTTTGTAGTTTGGTTACGATCTCAATAGCGCATTGGTTCATTTCCTAGCTACAATAATTATATTTATCTTAAAATATAATCAATTGAATAATTTTTCATTTTACTTTGATTTCAATTGCTTTTAGCTTAAAATATCTTCAACTTAATAATTTATCATTTGCTGTAATTTTAATATCTGAAAATGAAATTATTGTATACTTTATCGATCAGAAATTTTTTTGCTGTTTATTTATTTTTTTCCACATATCTACATTTATCCTTCCAATATAGACTTTTTGATAAACAGCAGAGTTTTCGACTCATTGAGATGTTGTTTCTTCGAATCTAGAGTTTGAATCCCGTTGCATTAAAGACTCGACGAGTAGTGCGACTGATACATGTTAAATCTCTCGAGGCTTCACGTTCTTCCAGTGGTGTGAAGTGGAAGTTTGGAGAGGGAAATACAAACTCATATACCATTTCTTCACTTGAGAGATTTTCAGAATTACGCAACAGTCCTCAATAGCCATCGTGTTTTTTCTATGTGTGACTACAGTGAACACACATTCAGATTTCTCTTTCACGTAGGGAAAGAAATCCCTTTTCAAAATAAGATGCTGCATTGTAAAGGGATAAAATTTTGACGGAACATCAGGTAGCAATTTAATCTCATCTATTCCTCGTCAAATATTATTCTGTATCATTCTTTTCAATGTTGTTATGTTTATTTTTCTTTCCAGCAAAACATGCAATTCCACTATAGTAATTTATCCTTGACAAAGAACATTTTATGTAAAAGAGCCTCCTTCCGATCTCAAAAAGGATAAAGGAATCATATGCAATTCAGAAATTCTTATGAGTTATGGCAAATTAAAATTTAATCCTAATGAAAGAAAGAACGCCTCCGTATTACTCGTTTACTTCATTCTACTTTAAGGTTAAAATGCAAAATGAAAACAGAGTTCGACGGTTTGCATTTTTATCCAATATCACCAGATTTATCGAAGTAAACATGTAAGTTCAGTATCTTATCTCGGTGGATTCGCAGATTTTTCTTTAGTAATCATTGTAAAGTTTGTTGTAATTTCAATAACATTGCGAAAATATTTTTATTACGGTGGCTGTTTAAATGTTTCTCGCATTACAAAAGGAAAACGAGATGTTAAAAATGGAGTAACTCACCAAATTATTGCCCATCAATCAATTTTATTTTTCGAAACTCATCCGTATGTCAACCATCGTATTCCAAAATATTGTTACCATAGTTTTTCTAGACCGAGTAAATCAATTTTGTCTCTTTTGGAACAGATTCACCAGAAGTAACCCATTGTTTTCAGTTTTGCTTGATTGGTTAATTTGTATTATCAACGTCGCACTAGAAGCAATTCGAGGGCTATTAGTGACGGACCTCTTAATTTTCCACCACGGTCAAGTGACGAAGACGACATCGGAGTTGGCACCTCGCTCTCCTTCCTACCAAAGGGAGAAATTTGATTCTCGATAAGAATTAACGGGCATCAACCCCGGCTACACGGCAGTTCTTTAATGACATCGAGGCTTGACCCCAGGATTTGAGGAAAAAAAAAAAAAAACCGCAAGCTCGAGTCCGTGGCCAAGACCACCAATCTAATGCAGCCACATTTGGATTTTTGCATGGTGTTAGGTGCATAATGATGAATCGAGGTCTCAACAATGGTGACAACTTAACTCAAATTAGCAACAATTCACCGCGGTAGTATTCAAAAGGAACCTGTGAATCACTGTCAAATACGTTTTGGAGCCTTTTAGGAGATGGCAGGAGACAATATTAACACCAACTTGCCTTAGTAACGCCATCTGCTATTAAAACTGAATGCTTTTTGAACTACTCTCAGATATCAAGATTGATGTATTTTACATTGAATTCTATTTGTATTGCTTTTTCTTAGTCATGAAAATTTATTTTATGAAATAATCATTATAATATGCTTTAAACTAAAGTGTTTTTAGGGAAATTTAAAAGTGATATTGACGTTTTCATATTTGCTTACATCTTATGTGCTAATTTATTCTTAAGTAATTTTTTACGAGATTTTTAAGCTAATACTGTTGCAAAAAATTGAAAATATTCCACTTATTTTAAATATTTACTTTTAACGTGTGACACAAATGACGTAAAACATGTTTTTGTCTTAGTAAACATTTTAAACCTAATGAAAATTATTTGCAACTGGTGAAGTATTGTAGTATTTTTTTCTGTATAGCTATTTTTCAATTATTTCTTAGAAACATATTTTCAATTTTCTTTATTCAATAACTCGACAAATCTATAACGAAATTACTGAGCGCACAATAATCTGTTTGGAATAACATATATTGCATGATTTTTAAGAAAAGAAATACTTTGTGGTGCCACTGTTTTGTTATTTTATGTTATTTCAAAAAAGAATTTTTTTTAAAAGCGCTTAAGATTTTAAATGATGTTTTGCATTTAAAAAATTCTGTTTATACGATGGTGGATCAAAAAGTACTTGTATTTGAAGATATATGACGTCATTAATATAAATTCAAATTTGATTGTTGTCGCGTCGAATCGTCGACGGTATTTTATATCGAGTCTTTACCATCGGTGAGGCCTGGATTCAGCAATTTATGCCGAAAATCAAGAGACTGTATATTAATTAAATAATTAAGTCTATATTTACAATTCAAATAAATCTATAACCGCACTCGCAATACTTGTAATAAAATGTTGCTCACAAATAAATAACTAAATGTTAATAGGCTCCCGTCTACCCTCCATTTTTATTTCGCGGACGTAATGTTAATCCTATGGAATTACGACTTTAATTCTCACACCTTTATTGTTTGATCTATTTGAATGCAATAAAATGCATCTGAAAGAGCAAAAAATAATGAAATGCTTCTGTGGAACTACTTTTCCCCTCCAATTTTCAAAAATATTTTTATCCCTATTTTAATGATTCGTTTACTTGTTTTCTGGTCTTTAAAAAATATTTTTAAAAATCGGAGGAAAAAAAGTAATTCCACAGAAGCATTCCTTATTTTTTTGCTCTTTCAGATACACTTTATTATATTCATATTGGTTGAATAGTAAAGATGTGAGAATTAAAGTCGTAATTCCATAGGAATAACATTACGTCCATGAAATCAAAATGGTGGGTAGACGGGAGCCTTAATATATTATGCATTATATAATGTGTCTCAATGGCCATTGTTGAATTTTATCACAAAAAATATTTGAAATAAATTATATAAAAGGTTAAATCTTTTATTTAATCATTTAAAAATCCATAAGGAATTAAATTATTTTCCATAAAAAGAATAAAATATTTTCATTAATCAAGTTAGACGCTAACAAATTTGATTTGGTGATGAACGACCTTTTCTTTCTTCTACAAATAAAATATAATCAAATTATTATTCTGGCTTAAAATTATTTTCTTCGCCTTAATATGATAATATATCGTCCACGTTATTTTCAACATGTCTCATCTGCACTAATTTGATAATTTATCGTCAAAATATGATTTCATTAACTATATATAAATCGTTTGCTTTAATTTTTGATGTGAGTTTAGATGCCTTAATTTATCCTGAAACGTTCATTTATTTCTGTGGAATAATTAATTTAATTATTTATGCAATAAAAATAAAATTCAAGTAATTTATTGAAACGCGTATAGCATTATTACAAATATTGAACCAGTCGCCTATCGCTTATTTTACAATTTTTTTATAGATAATTTTGTTATTTATTTTGCCTTTTATTGAGAAACTGCTTAGATAATTAGTTTCTCAATCATAAATTACCATTGAAAGTAATTTTAATATTGGAACATATGAGGGCTGTTTAAAATGTACCTGTATTTGAAGACAGATCGAATCATTAAAGGATATTGTTGTTACCATTTACCATTGGGTGCGGCCATCGTTTAAACGGGGTCGAAACAAATTTGAAATTGATTCAGAAGATAGTCTTGATTTGGTTTTCATTTCCTATCATATCAAAATTTGATTATTACCTCGTCGAGTTGTCACCGTCGGTGCTATCTGGGTCCATCATTATGAACCGGAAACGAAGCAAAAGTCAAAACGTTGGATTGCTGCAAGTGAATATTTTTCAAAATAGACGAAGAAATTCTCATCGGCTGGAAAAGTTATGACAAAAAACAATTTGAGGTGCGAAAGGCGTCAAGTCGACGAATACGAGTAACTGAGACTTAGACAGCTGTCTAGTGAGACATGATGCTTAGTGAAAACAAACCATTTTCGATGCTACTAGCGTAATCCCTTGGATTTGCTAAGGACTTTTTGTATGACCCTCGTACGTTGTTCAGAACATATATACAATCTCTAAAAAAAATAAGAAGAAGAAATAGCTTTATAAAGAAATATCTCCATAAGAAAAAATAATTTACTTAAATATAAATTATTAGATATCATCGTACCAATAGAGGAATGTGAAAAAAGCATCATTTACATTCAAATTTTGAAAAGTGAATGTCAGGTATACCTACACATATTTATATTACACCAAAAAGTTCAACAATACAATAAGAGAAATGTAATTTGTAAAAAATAACTTTCGCAATAAACAAAATTCAGAAATTGGAGGAAAGAGCAACATTGAAAACATTAATGATCTACAAAAGTGGGCTATTTTCTCTATTATCGTTTCTAAAATTTTTGTTTTCTAGATCATGAAATGTTTTCGATTCTAGAGTTAATTTTTAACCATTTTTCGTAGATATTATAAATTGTGTGATATTTTGTAGATATTATTATAGACATGTGTTTCATTCTTCAAGGTCAAAATCTAATAATTTAATTATTACTTATTTCTAGCCTGTCATTAGAATAAAATTGATAACTTTTCAAATATCAATTCTTTGAAGGTAATTTATTTTCCTTATAAAATTGAAAGCTGACTATTTCAGTGTTGTTATCCATCGCTTTCTATCTAAAGTTTCTTACACTATGTTATGATTACATGAAACACGCAGCATACAAATTGTTAAACTAGGTTAGTATGTTGTTATTATCTACACAACACGCTGAAACTACGTGTCTTTCATGATGTCTATCACTTAGTTATCATTAATTCATTTACCTCGGTGAGCGTCTCAGCAAATTTGTGTGATTAAATTATTTTTCTATGTGTACTTTCCTTAGAATGATTAAATAAGCCCAAAGGATTTTTGGAAATTGATTATGGCATTATCTAATCTTCATAGTTGTAAAAAGTTTAAGATGAAAGCTTGTGACGCTCTTCCTTCTTTGTTTAATTCTACTCCTCCATGTGTTTCAATCCAATTAAATAGACTGTACACATTCTTAGAAAATATTTTGAATTAATCTGAATTTTACCTACAAACAAATATTTCATGCCCTCATAGAGCTTCGAAAGTAAAAAAAACACCTAAGAAAAGTTTTGTTATTGTACAGTTTCACTGTCAAAGGCACATTTCTTGCAAATATAAACAAAATGTGAAAATAAACTGAGCAACATTTCATTAATTGCATAACGCATAATACAGAATACCTACTCTATGGAAAATAGACTCTTGATTTTGATAATATAACCTTTACCTATAGGAAGCTATGGTAGAACATTGAACACTGAAATTTTCTGTAAAAATTTTTGTTATTTTCAATTTATAGTAATACCAAAAATATCTTCTACACAATATAAAATCTCAAGAGTAGTATATTTTCTATGTATAAGTATTTGCAATATATATAAACAGATGGAGGATAAAATAATACGAACACCTGTGAAAAGATATGACGTATTTCACATCTGCAGTACAGTCGCGCCACCTGCAATAGAAGTCTGCCATCTAGTGAGCGTGAAGAGAAAGGTATTAGTCTCTCAGCAGCATTTATCTGAGTTGCATGCGTCTATCGAACTGTCTAGCTAAGTTGAAATGTCAGACCTGTCAGAGTTCCAAAAAGGAATGATTGTTGGAGCGTGTTTAAAAGGAGCATCAGGTACAGAAGCAGCACACATTTTGGAGTTTGCAAGGAGTACGTTATCAGCGGTTATGTCAGCGTACAAGAAAGAGGGTAAGACGACGTCTTCAAAGCACAACAATGGCCGAAAGTCAAAGCTTGCTGATAGGGATAGACTGGTCTCGAAGGGCATAGTAGCCGAAAGCACAAGCAATCGTTATCCGAGATAACATTCGAAATGAACAGTCATCTCCAGGACCCCTTTTCAATAAAAACTGTCGAAAGGGAACTTCATGCTGCGAACAGATATGACAGAGTGGCAATTCGTAAGCCCTTGGGGACCGCAACTAATGCTTTCAAGCGACGCCAATGGTGCAGAGATCACAAAGGCTGGTCCCCACAGCATTGGCAGCAGGTAATATGGTCAGATGAATCGTCATTCACCCTATTTCAGACGACCGGACGCGTTTATGGCTGGAGAACGCTCAGAGAAGAGTTTAATCTTGAATGCCTCTTGTAGACTGTGAAGCATGGGGGCCCCTCCATTATGGTATGGGGTGCGATATCTTGGCACGGTCTCGGACTATTTGTTACTCTGAATATGAGAATCAAATCCAATCAATATCTAAGAGTTCTAAGGGATCCATCCTTTTGTCCAGACTATATTTCCTGAAGATTCAAGACGACAACGCCCCTATCCACACTGTTAGGTGTGATCAAACATGGTTCGAAGAGCATGACGATGAAGTTGAACATCTTGCCTGACCCACTCCGTCTCCGATTTTGAATATTATTAAACATTTATGGGAATATTTGCATTTCAAACTTCATTCCCGATTTCCACATCTACCCAGCCTTTTGGAATAAAAGATCGTTCTGCAGGAGGAATGGCTTAATATTCCTTTAAATATTGTCCATGACTTTTATGCACCTATCCCACATCGCATTAGATCTGTACTTCAGTCAAAGGGTGTCCAATCCCCTATTAATAAAGATTTTCCATTATTTCACAGGTGTTCGTATTATTTTGTCCTCCATCTGTATATATATATATATATATATATATATATATATACATATATATATTCCTCCAGTATCATCGAGTAATGCAGCGGCTCTCGTCAACAACAATGTCAGAAGTTAAAAGGCCTTACTCAATCAGCCCGATGAGATATCTTTTCAGCCTGATTGGTAGGACAGTAAACGTCGAACCCCTTGGTCCAGGGTTCGAAACAACGCTGCCACATCAAGGTCAGCAACTCTTCCCCCCTTCGTGGAGTCGGAAAAGCCACTCGCGGCCGAAGTGGTGACCCGGATGTGATGTTCTAGTGGACATTTTGTAGAGTTCTGAATGTCTCTTCTTTTTGGAATTTTTTGGTCTAAAGGAATTGACCACGCCTCTTCTAAAACCATGGGACATATTCCTTGGTTTTGGTTGGATAACTGAAAGCGATAAAACAGTTATTGGTCAAGAGCACTCCAACCGAGGCAAGAATTGCCACCTGGTAAACTGGACACCTGATGTGTGGGTGTTCTCGGTTCCCAGGAAAATCGGACTCTATTAGGGTCAAAGTTCATGAGAAACGGAAATGTTGTTTTCCCTTTCTCACGAGTCCAGATGTCTTTAATGAGATTCTTGTTCAGATGTAAGGGGGACCACAAACGAACTTGCGAAGTGTGGTCGCCGTATACTCCTCACCGGGCTGGTTGAGTAAGGCTTTTTAACTTCTGACATTGTTGTTGACGAGAGCCGCTGCACATCCATTTGTTATGACGTATTGAATCAAAGGTTACATATTCTGGTCTTACTACAGAAGCGACACTCAAGCATTGCTTATATATCAAGCCTGTTACTTTCAATCTCTCAAATTTGATTCTTCTTGTGCTATACATTAACAAATTTCCCTTTTTACTTCCTAAAAATATTATTTTCTAACCAAATAAACTATTACATAGAAATTATTTCACGTATTGAGTCCTTTTTATGACTGAAGATTTACAAGATATACATTTCCTAATATTGATGAAACTTCTTTTAAAATACAAAGTATAAGAAATCGCAACAAACAAAGAAAAACAATGGAAAATTTATACGATTTATTCCGTACATTCTTCTACAAAGAAATTTATTTTAAGTTTTCTAACCTCAATGAGTTAAGGTATGTACTAGGAAAAATTACAATTTCTATGAAAAACTTCGAAAGTTTCTCTATTACTTTTTATTAAAGCTCACAGATTTACGATTTGAAAAAATAGTTTCCATTGGTTTCTAGGATAGTTAATTTATGTAAATTTAGAATTTTTTCAAGAAACATTGAATTTCTGGGAAAGTGTGATTTTAATTTTCTTCTAAATTCCGAAAAATATAATTTCTTAAAAAGTATTTAATATATTCGAGCGAAATTTTACCACAATGTTCTGTATATCTGTAGGTTTGTTGAGAAGTTCCCGAAATTATAGCCGTTAAATATATAACTATTTGTTTTAGAGATATTTTCATTTTAAGAAGTGATATTTGTTTCATTAAATTCTGCTGTGTTTATATAAGAATTTAATAACTCAGTAAGTGTAAGACATAACACATCGATCAATAACTCCAGAGACTAACCCAGAGATGGCGCTCGTAGTAAACCAGTAACCAGGTCTTTCTAGAGTACTAACCTTTGCTTGAAACGTGTCAAAATTTTAAGTCGATCGGACCAGGAAAAAGGTTTTTTGAAGTGAAGTGAAAAAGCTTTTTTCCAAGTGGGTGCCGCGATTGCTTTCGATGGAACAAAAACAGCAACGAGTCGATGATTCAGAAAGCTGTTATCGCTATTTACTCGCAACAAAAAAGATTTCTTGCGGAAAAAAAAGATTTGGAAAAGCGTTGGAACGATTGTATCACCCTAAAAGGTGATTAACAAAAGGTGTTATGTTGATGAATAAAAAAAAATTTTGCAAAAAAAATGTTGTTTTCAATGTTAGACTCGGGAGTTATGGATCGATGTGTTAAGTAGATTTTTTTCCTACAAAACACGGATATATGTATATTAAATATAATGTAGGAACAGAAAAATAAATATATTGATTAGAATTTGTTATATGAAATATCTAAAAATCAAATGTCTAAATATCAATTCTTACTAAATTTTAAGCAATTTTTTTGTTAAAATTTGAAAAATAAGAAAGCGCTCATTAAACTGACTCAAATTTACAATTTTATCAATCATTGTTATACAACATAAATGCTACTTAAAAATTTCTTTTTTTTTAAAAAAAAATAAGTACTCGGAAGGTAGACACATACCTGTCTAGTGCTTGGTAATAAAGATATCAATGATATTTCCGACATTATTCGAAAGAAAATTTCAATAAAACATTTTTTGAACCATAAAAAAAGAAATTAATGTGACAAAAATCACAGAATATCATTTTTTTTAACTTTTAAAGTGGAAATAAAATTTTAAAGGAAAATGTAATATCCTGCATTTAAATTCCTTCATCAATAAGTTTTCAAAAAATTGAAAACATAAAATAAGAACAAACAAACATAGAAAACGTCTAAGGTAATTATAGAAATTTGTAGAAGTTGACAATTTCTTGTTTGAAATATTTAAAATTGTAATTACTGACATATTGGTGAAATATTTTCAACTTTTTTTTGTTTTATTTGAATTCATTCAGCGAGTTTTTTAGTAAGTGTTTCATTTTTAAAAAATAAAACTTTCTTTACAGCACTTGAAACAAAGAGAAATTCTACAGTCTATTTACCCCTAGGAACTTTAAACTACAACTATATCCGGACATACCATCCCTTATACAAGACACAGGCTTCAATATTTTTTCTTTTACATATCTAAGAACGGGAAAACATATCATGTGAATGATTGTTCATTTTTTTATGTTAACTTTAATGATCTTTATTAGATTTGCAAGAATTTATAACCGTTACGTTATTTTTTTCAAGTTCACAGCACCCGTATTCATCATTCCATATAAAAATTTAAATAATAGGATGATTAAATTTAACACTAATCTTTGTGATATAATCAAACTATAAATTTAGAATGTTCCGAATTATAAAATAATGCAGTTTAAATAAAGTTAGTGTTGAGCATTAGAAAATTACTATCATATTAAATGCATCGTAAATATGGCTTTTAGCTCGATCGCATACAAGAATCCTATAAATATTTTGCTTTCTGTGCCAAAAGAAGGTTTCTGATTTGAAAGTAGCCAGTCAGCCACTGCTCTCCCGCATGGGAGTGCAGCGTTGCCCGAGGAACACCACTAGGAGGTCGGCTACCCGTTGTCCCTCGAGGGCTGTCCTTCCTCATCCCGCGCCTGATATTACACTTCTGGACAGCCCCCGGGGAAGTCTTGCGACAACCCCTTCACTCACATGCCTCTGAGGAATGGGCCCTTCTGCCTTTGACTCTCGATCCAGTAAAAAACAAAAAAATCGTCGTGCGTTGATGGGAAGGGGCGTGGATCAACGCGTCCACAACAAAATACCCGGCACGCTTGCATGAAAAGTGAACGTAATTCAAAACACCGTCATTACAACAAATAATTTGGAATGGGGAATGCCAAAGAAAAAGCTTTTGAAATCAATGATTAATAGTAACTAAATACGCTTTTCCAGCATCTGAAGGTAGGTAATTTGGAAATAATTGTGGAGCGCACCGGGTGCCTTCCTGGAGGTCTTAATGGGTAGCCAGCCCACATTCGTGCGACACGTGGGGGAACCAGGTAAACCCCACGCAGCCAGCCCGATGAAGAACCCAATACATAAACGAAGATGTTCTTCATCTTCCAGTTCGAAGAGCTTCGGCGCTCGGCCACTGGTGGGGCCTTGACAGTGCGTTGGTGAGAGGGAGTGGACCAACGCTGCCACTTTTGTTGAGTCACATGTTCGGTTATCTTAAAGAATCCTCCTCCTTCATCTGTCCTCCCAATAAGATGCTTCAAATTCAATAAATTTTTAAATTTTTTATTTATATTTCATTTATTGTAGTTTATTGTTTTTGAACGTACAATAATCATAAAGTTTTTCGAAATATTCTACCTGCGGATAAACATTTCAACCAAATTGTACACTTTTAGTACGTTTTGAATACTAAAAGTGTTATAAGGAATTTTTAATTATTTCTATTTCCATAATCTGCTTCCGTGCTAGGCTATATTCACCTATTTTTCAAATGTATATCTGTTTTCAAAATAAAAGAATGGCTAATTTGATGTCACTTTAGCTGTTATATTAGTTCTAGGTATTTGATATCCACAATACTTGAGGAAAATGCAAGAATTTCAAACTTAGTTTATTTGAAGTAATAAACCTAAATAAAAAAAAAAAATGGCGTTGAAAAAAGGGTTTGAATAAGGTTTTGGATCTTTGCAAATTTTTAGTTCATTTTTAGTTCAAATTTTAATTTATTTTTCTCAATTGCCAATGTTTTAAAAGAAAAAGAAATAATTATATAATACTTGCATCTCTTTTAAATAAACATGACTTTAACTTGAAAATTTTTCACGGATTTGTCTGACGGACAATTATTTTGCTAAATATTTCCACACCAAATAAAGCTGTATCAAGTTCCGGAAATTATATTAAACGAACCATAGTGTTCTTGTTTCATCATTTCTTATTTAACTGAGAATGAAAATGAATTTGAAATAAATTTATAATAATGAACAAAAAAAAAAAATATTTGTACATCGTAACAAAATATATATGGAATATTCTAAGACTTAGGCTTTTATTGAATCCTGAATTGTGAAACAAACCATCTTTTTAAATTTTTCTCTCTAATTTCGTATTTTTATATATTCATGATTAAATGTCCACTAGAATTTATATCTATATTAAAATATGCAGCTATGTGAAGGTATGTACAAGAAGCAGTATACGTCATTGAACAAGTTAGATATCGTTTCACCTATTTTATATTGTGGGATTTAGGCTTAATATGACAATATACAGAATTTGGCAAGAAAATCCGCCGCCATACTGCCAGAAAATTGGCGCTAATCATTGTGTACCGCATCAGTTGCAAAGACGTTTATGCTATTCATAAATGCACATGATACGAATACGAACAATTTAAATACATTTTACTGCTTTCAATTAGTCTCAAATGTACTCGTACCTTATATTTGACAGGTGATATTTCTAAATCAGTGTGTTAAAATACTAAGATTATGTATCGTTTTAAGTGAATTTTGATATGGCGTTCAAAGAGTAAAATTTTCATATCAATATTAGGCTTGATTACTAGTTTGAAAGTTCACTTGGCGCAGAAAATATTTTCAGTGTGATTTATCGCCAAATTGGTTACCAATTACTTATATTTTTAACCTGTAATTTTCTCTACGAGACTCGACGCCATATTTTTAGTGATTCTAGCGAAGTACGATTTAGAAATTCTAACTTTTGACGCCATTTTGGTGAGATTTTAAAATTTCGCCAAATATCCCCGTGAAAATAGGACTTAACCAATTATAGGCCAATTAAGCTTCGTATAACACTTTTATACCATAATTTAAACTTATTTGCAAAACCATGTTATTATGTAATTGTACCCGGTGAAAGTTTCTTTGAAAGTTTATTACTCATTAGTAATAAAAATGTAAATATTTTTAACATTGTAGTCAATCAGCAAGAAATCGAAAGGTTATTAAATTATATTTATTCAAGCACTACACTCCTATTGTAATTTATTTTGGCCTTACTTTGGTATATGCCCGACCGCCAACCTTCGGTTTTTTTTTTTTTCGTCAAATCGGGCGATTAGGCCTAACAAAGCGACCAGTCAACCCGCTATTTGGCGAGAAATGACTGGTCGCCAAAAAAACAAAAAAAACAAATGGCGGCTTTCGGGCATATAGGGAAGTTGTTCCTTTATTTTAAACACAGCAAAATGTTATTTAAATATTTCAGGAAATGACATCAAAACGTTCTGAAATACTTGAAAAAATATTCTAGATTTGATAAAGAAAATCTTGTTTATTTTTAGATTGACAAGGGCACTTGGCGCGGAAAAAGTTTTGATTGTGATTTTTCGCCAAATCGGTTACATATCTTTTTTTTTTTTTTTTTGATAATTCAGTAAATTTCTTTTTAAGACACGATGCAATAATTTTAACGTTCTTAGCAATGTTCGTTTTTTAAAAATCCGCTTTTGAAGGCATTTTGGTGTGATTTTAAAAATTCGTAAAATGGCCCCGTTAAATCAGGTCGTTACTAAAACGTATAATATTTTTCTTTAAAAGCCCACTGAAAAAACATCCATAAAATCAGTTATTGCATCTAAAAACACATATGGTGAATAAAAATAGATTTTATTGAAATATATCAAAAAAAAAATTACAGTTCCCTAGGAGGAATTGGAGGACGCGCTTTCAGTATCACCCTATCAGAAGCAGAGCTTACCTGAGGAGGACTTACTTTTGGTTTCGAACGGATCTTACGTCGAATGGACTCATAGTAAGCGAGAGCACTCACCTTTTTTGGGTCTGGAGGAGTCGGCGTAACCTGCAAAGAAGAGTTTTCCTTATCATCTACGGGGGGACTGACCTTTTTCTTTTCGGGAGTAGTCTTCTTCACCTGAAAGGAAGTGTTAGAAATAACAGGTTTACTCACCTCCATAGGAGCTGCTGGTGTCGAGGTATGCTGAAAGGTAACGTTATTAATTCGTTTACTTACTTTAGATTTCTTTGCGCATCTTACCTCTGGAATGTCTTCCCAGTCCATGGGTTCGTCGAGGTCGCTGCACTCCCACTCCATCTCCTCGACATGGACTTCCGTGGTCTGCCATTCCATAGGTAAGTTTCCTGCAATGAAAGACTCGGCAAAAGTTACAAAAACATCCATCATTTATAGTTAAAGAAAAATATCTTAATTGAAGCGCTTAAGACCACTATAAAATCAGATTAAAATCAATACAAACGGTATGATTTACGATTCACAGGAGCAAATCTTTAGTTTTTTGGCGATTTTTGAGAGACTCAGTTGACGCAACCTCACTTTGTAAAATCTGAAGCCAAACTGGCGATTTTTGCTTCAATCATCGCGTTCCGTGACTTTTAACCAATCAGATTGAAGTAATTTAAAGTGAAAGTTAAAGTTTTTAAAAATTGAGAGAGTTTAGTTGTTTTAAACAAATCACTTCTAATTCTTATATTAACTATCAAACTAATTGCCATGTCTTTATTTTTAAACTATGTTGAATAAATTAATATTTTTGGTATATGATTAGTTAAATTTACAAAATTTGTTTATTAGCTCTCGTGAAAGTTATTTGTAATAATTTGTTTTTCTGCACCGATTTAGTGAAGCGCAAGCTTTACATTTTTTAAAAGATATATAAGATATCATTATTTACATCTACTTATTTTTGATATATGTTACCACGTCATTAAAATGCGGCGTTAAAAATGTTTTATTTTTTTCCGTTGCTTTTTCGTTAGCTGTGTATTAAAAACTTCCGCCAATCATAAATTTTGACTCACTTAACGCCAACATACTACATAAAACTGCCTTAAAAATAAAAGTCCTCTAGTGCCAAATATTCATTTCGTTTCAAATTTTAAGTTTGACATTGTAAAATCCAATTCATTATTGGAGATATAACAAAAAGTAAAAAGAAAAAAATATGGTGATGGTTCTTATTTTGGCTCTACTTTGGTATATGCCCGACCGCCAACCTTTGGGTTTTTTTTCGTTAAATCGGGCGATTAGGCCTAACATGGCGACCAGTCAACACGCTATTTGGCGAGAAATGACTGATCGCCAAAAAAACAAAATGTTGGCTTTCGGGCATATAGGGAAGTTGTTCCCTTATTTTAATAGAAAGCCACTAGAAAAGTTTGTATTTCTGGCAATAAATCGCTAAGTTTTTAATCATGCTAATTTTCTTATGGAAACCTTATAAAAATAATTAAAAAGGGTTCTATTTTACGCTAGGTTGTATAAGAAACGCTAGGTTGTATATAAACGCTGTTTATTTCTGTAAAACAGGAAATTTTGAAAATAGATAGTCATTAAAAAACGTTAGAGACAGAAAACGTTAAAGATGGATTGCTTAAAAACCAAATTACATACTTTTCCGTTAAAATGGGACCGTAAAAAAATCACCAAATCGCATCGTGTGAATTCACCTCTTTACCGACGCAATATTACAGCGGTTACCCGTGATATCTCTCCAAATTGGCAAAAAAAAAAAAAAAAAAAAAAAAAAAAAAACTATCGCCAACTTCCCCCTTTAACGGAAAAGTACCAAAAAGTGTTTTGGTGGATAAAAAAAAAAAAAAAGAAAATCAGCGTTAGAAATTAGAATGTAATCGGTTGTAAAACAGTAATTTGAATATCATAGGATTTGTTTTTGGCAAACTTTGTCTTCAGGAAAACGTCCGTTTGAAGCCTTTTAAAATATTTCGTTCTTACGAAAGAAGGAAAATAAGCATTTTGGAAAGCATTAGAAATTTTAGAAGATCGGCAACTGTTTTCCTGCTGATGAGTGCAGACTTCTCTTATGAACAAGGTCAGTAAATTTTATCGGAACTTTTCCATTTCGCAGGCGCAATCGCCAAAAATGATGCAACCAACGCCAAACGGAATATGTATATACTGTGTGTTGTCGCCAATAACGTTTGTTTGGCAATATTTGCACCGGATAAATGAAAAAGTATTATTTTATCCATACGTTTTCCCAGATATTTCCTTTTCTATGCTCTGAATTTTTATGTCTTCATTAGAATTTAAATTCTAGTTCATAAATGCCTTAAGGCTACTTCATTTTAAGGCTTTTCAGTTCGAAGACAATTTTATGCTGTTTCATTTTTCATTGAAGCACACTGATGTTCATAAACTTCTTTTTTTCCTACGTTTTATTATGTATTCTTTGTGCTTATTTCTGCGTGGGTTTTCTGCATGTCTTTTCTTGCAGGGAAAATGCAATCTTGTTCAAAATTTGTCTTCCAGATACGACGATTATTACACTTCTTTCGGTGAAAAAGCCAGCTTATTTCATAAGTTGCATTCCATATACGACGCCATTTTTTTTCACATATAGAAGTGCCGGAGTTTAAATACATGCTTTGGGAGCCAACTTGGCACGATTTCAAAAATTTCGCCAAGTGCCTCCCCTCTCAATTTAGGACTTAACGAAAGATGCAACAGATTGGAAGAGAATAATTTTTTATTACGGTAACGGTAACGGCTAAAATTACGAGGTACCTGTTTTAAAATTAAAAACATACCCTCTCATCAGAATTACTATTAAAAAGTTAAAGTGCATCATTTAATAAAAATTTAGCTTAATTGTAATCAACTATAATAATTGTGATCAAGGCAACAAGCGCCTGGGCGTTCGGCAGAGTGAGGAACTGCCGAAACAAAGTTGGAAAGTAGAGTTACGAAATCGCATTGCTATTGGACGCTGTAGCCAGTAAGCTAAGAAGCATATATAGCAATGGGAGGAGAGAGCGTTTGGGGATGGGACTTCAGTTCGAAGGCGAAAACGACTTCGAGAAAGCTGTCGTCCGCGGGTTTTTGAGAGGTTGTAACTAGATAAAAATAAAGTTAAAATTAAAAGGAAATAAATATAAATGCCGTACCGAAACCAATTTAAAGAAAAATGCAATTTAAAAGTTTGAGGGAAAATTTAAACGCGAGGAGATTGAGTTTGAAAAAAAAAAAAAAAAGAATTAACATGAATTGAGCTATGCGCCACTAGGGACGCCTGGTGGTTAAACTTGATTCTAACTTAGGAAAATGGAAAATAAAGTTTAAACAAACTTTTAAGAGCTTAAATCACTAACATTTCGAAATTTTAAAATTTTTGAAAATGATCGACAGTGTTACGCGAGGTCCATTTTGACCATGGGACATTGCCACTTATCGATGTGAAGTCCTGAATTTAAAAATTAAGCAGGATATCACTAATGAATTGCTTCAAAGCGCTCTCAGTCTTTTTAAGACTGGGAAATGAATATAAGAGTGTCCGAGAGCGGCTCTTGGTCTTTTTTGCGATGATGCGATTGACGCATCATACGCGGGGTTGAAGCAGTGCATTAGGTATTTGAGGGATCCTATTAAAGAAATTAAATGATTATTTTTTAATGAACTCTAGAATTGGTTCAATATTTAGATCTTTATGCAGGACTTCGTTCCGGACAAACCAGGGAGCATTAATCATTTTCCTAAGGTGGATATTTTGAAAGACGTGCAGTCGTTTCAGATAGGTGGTTGCCGCAGACGCCCAAATAGGCGACGCATACAACATGATCGGTCTTAAGATCGACTTCTAGAGCAAAATTTTGTCCCGGATCGCCAGCTTGCTCTTACGAGAAATCAAGCGAGTGAGCAATCTGCTCATTCCGATAGCCTTTTGTTGTGGTTTTCGGATGTGGTGGGCAAAAGTTAATTTAGCGTCTAGAACTAACCCTAGGTACTTATATTCAATAACCCAGGGGACAGATTGATCAAAAATGGTGACTGCTGGCAAATTGCCAATACACCGTTGTTTCGTAAAGAGGAGGCAAGCGCTTTTGGATGCATTAACTTTAATTTTCCAGTCAATAAGCCAGAGCTGTAAACGAGAAATGTATCTCTGCAACCTTGTAATAATTTTCCGATTGCAGATGTCTTGGGACATAATAGTAGTGTCATCAGCATACATTGCTAAATGAATGTTGGAAGCCTTCGGGATGTCATTTACGTACGAAGAAAAAATTCTTTGACTTAAAATCGATCCCTGGGGGACTCCATTAAGGATTGGACGGGGGGGGGAGGAGACTGCATTTTCGACTCGAACCCGAAAACTACGAGAGTCCAGGAACGAGTGAATAATTTTGATAAGTTGGTCTGAAATTCCAAGTCGCATCATCTTGGAAATAAGCCCATCGTGCCAAATTTTATCAAAAGCTTTGGCAATATCGATAAAAAGCATACCCGTGGCCTTGTTATTGGAAAAGCCTTGCTGGACCGTCTCAGTAACTCTAAGTAACTGCGTTACTGTAGAGCACTTGGGAACAAAACCATGCTGCTCCGGAATAACAATATTCCTGGAATTGCAGAACTGGTTCAGGCGATTCAAAATAACACATTCATATGCTTTGCTCAGCGAACTGAGTAACAATATGGGGCGATAATTTTGAGGTTTCGTATCATCAGAATCAGACTTGAGAATGGGGACCACCACGGCGATCTTCCAAGCCTTAGGAAAGTAGCAGTTCTCCATTAAAAAGTTAAAGAGCAGCGTAAACAGGAAAATAGGTTTTTAAGGATGCGGTTTGAAATTAAATCCAATCCCAGAGCCTTCTTAATTTTTGTTTTATGTATAAAGTCCAAAATTTTGCTAGCCTGGACTGGTTCCAGGTTTTTTATTATATTTTCGGTAATCAACAATTTTTGAAAATTTCGTTGTAAGACAGCTTCTTACTCATTTTCAACACGCCAAAAAAAACAAAGTTTTATACTTCAAATTTTTCCAGAATAATAAAAATTCACAGCCTTTATTTATTTTATAGGATACAGAGCAACAAAATCCCTTTTATTATTTGGGGGGATGTAGAGCAACAAAAACTATTATCCCGACAACGTCCCTGTACAAACGCGTAAACTGTAAACAAATAAATAATAGAAATTGAAGTTCATGTATCAGAACTTCTTCACAGCTTTCGATAAAAATTAATTATTGATATAAAGTTATGCTGAAAAATAAACAGTAATTGTTCATGTTTGCCTTTAATACCAGAAGAAACTTTTATATAAAAGGACAGGAAAGTCATACTGAGTCCTAAATAGTTCATATCTAACGATTTATTCATAACAAAGAAATTTTTCGACATAAGTTTTCGGTTCAAATCGGGAATGAGGTATCCCCTAGGAGATTGGCGACGAAACTTAGCAACTTCCGAGACTTAAGCATCGAGAATGACTTAAATCGCTAATTATCGCTCCCAAAAGTCGTCAAAGCTTCCTTAAGTCGCTATTTGCCTAGGGGACACCCTATTCCCGATTTGAACAAAGTTTTCTATGAAATGCAAAGAGAAAGCAAAAACGTAAAAAAATTCAAAATTCCAATTTTGATCAATTTCGATCAAAATGAATTTCCAACTATCTCCTCCAGCTTAACCAATAAACTTCATTTAAATTCTAAACAACGAAGATACTTCCATGTTACAGAGGCGTCGTCAAATTACGATTATTTCAAGGTCAACGCCAAATTCATGAAGCCTATCATACAATGCAGCGTACTTTAGCGATTTTTCTTAGTAACTTGCTTATAATATTACCTAGAGCCTCTTTGACTGCTACGATCAAATTCCTTTTCAATTGTATTGAATTTATAATTAATTTAAAACAGATGCATGCATCAAATATCCTTTGATGTCTTTTTGTATAAATGTAAACGATGAAAACAAATCTCTTCAATTTTAAATTTATTGAGAATTAATTAAAGACAAAAATTCGGAATTTGAATATTCATTTGTTTCATCGCTAAGGCTGATGGAATTTGACCATTCACATTTGACAGAAATTTAAATTCTGAATATATTGAAGAACGATACACTTTGATGCACCGTATTTACTTTTCTTCTCTAATTCCATTGAAGTAGAAAAGTGATTGCAGACCTATTTTTAAGACCAATTGCTTAATCTAGAGAATATATCTGGAATCATTTTCGAAAGGAACAAAAAACTTCTTTATACGAGTTCAAAAAATGTTAAACATTTGGTGTGCTTAATATGTTAATCGAGTGAAATGTTATTTCTTGACGAATGGCGTTCACTAAAACTTATCTTTCTAAAAGTGTATTTTGTTAAGACTTAAGAAAAATAATTAAAGCAACCTAAGAAAAATATGTTTTTGACGAAATGTGGCACTGGTAATGCAAGTTGTCACATCGCTTCGACCCATATGACGAGAGATTTGCTCAACCTGCCTCTTTCAATCCAATGACCCGAGCACTTTCAAACTCTGACAGTTGTTCGTAATGAGCTGGAATCCTACGGCGAGACATTATTTCAGTCGTTGAAAGGTATCCTAAGCAGAATGCATCAGAAAATTTGACCATCAAATTGATAATCGCTTCTTATATACACCTGCTGAGTGCATTTTCCGATGCGCTGTAGCTGCCACCATTCATTCATTGGACACCAAATTTTATTCATTTGCATGTTCCGTCTAAATGTCTTTGCATATGAAATTTCATTATAATCGGGCAACTCCTCATGATGCGTCGTTGTTTATTTTGTTATAGGGTGTAAATATATGTAATGGGTTTGTCCGTTGCATATGAAGGTGATTTGATTCTGTTCTACATTCTGATTAGGATTAACACATCGATCAATAACTCCCGAGTCTAAAATTGAAAACGATTTTTGCAAAATTATCAACATAACACTTTGTTAATCACCTTTTTAGGTGATACACCGTTCCAACGCTTTTCCAAATCTTTTTCCCCTAAATTTTTCTTTTTCGCGCAAGAAATCTTTTTGTTGCGAGTAAATAGCGATAAACAGCTTTCTGAATCATCGACTCGTTGCTCCATTGAAAGCAATCGCGGCACCCACTTGGAAAAAACCTTTTTCACTTCACTTCAAAAAACCTTTTTCCTAGTCCGATCGACTTAAAATTTTGACACGTTTCAAGCAAAGATTAGTACTCTAGAAAGACCTGGTTACTGGTTTACTACGAGCACCATCTCTGGGTTAGTCTCGGGAGTGATTGATCAATGTGTTATAGTTTCTCTAGAGAAAGTGAATGCTAGAAAAAAAAGACGTATTCATTTTTTTTTTTGTATTATAAGTTACCGCAAGATCTTTATTACAGTTTTGCGCGGATGTTCAATTTACAAAACTATCTATTACTCAACATTTTAGATTATTGGCAATTACAAACTGAACTTTAAATATTCTATGTGTATTATTGTTGTGTGTAATAGAAACACGTTAAGGCGGCAACGTAAGCAAGGAGAAAAAAAATAAAGATTCCAATTTTTTTTTAAGAATCATTTCATACATAGTTTTTAACTCTTTCCCTACGTTTGAAAGTAGAACCTTCATTAGAATAATCATTGAGAGAAAAATATTGGATTTAATTTGATATTGATTTAGCTTTATGAACTTCGCACTAGAAGCAACGCGAGGGCTATTGACGACGGACCTCGTAAATTTTGAACCTCGGCCAAGAGACGAGTACGACAGCTGAGCTGGTATCTCCTCTCTTTTCTTCCACACGAAGCCAATTGGATGACTTTGGGCCTCCAGAGATTTAATGGGTATCAGTCCCGCTAATCGGCAGGTCTTTAGTAGCATCAGGGTTCGAAACCACGACTCGACGAAAACTACGTCCATCGCGAGTCCGCGACTATGACGATTGGGTTACCGTGGTCACTAAAATGAAGAGAAGTGAAGTATTTGTTACACAAACAAAATAACCATTGGATAAATTTCATATTTATTTCCAGTATTTGTGTTTAATTTTTAAATGAAAATTTTCATCCTTTATTTACTCTCTTTACTTTAGAGAAACATGGTTATTCAGTTTGGGTTTTAGTGGTTAAAATTTTTTTTTTTGAATAGTGGATAAACTTTCATACATACTTAAAAATTTTAAACATTCACTACCTTTATATCGTTTGTCTTAAAATTAACCTTTCGAACTATGTGTTAAATACTTACTATGCGAAGAAACCTTAAGGAAATATATATTTTCACATATTTTGAAAAAACTAACACAGAGAAAGATACATAATTTGTTCTTCAACTTTAAGAAACATGTTTATAAGGTTAATAAATTTACTCAATTCAAACATACTGTGCGCACTCAACACTCAACATTTTATTTTTAAGCAATTCTGTGAAAATTTCGAATAAATCTGTTTGAGAATTTTCACAAGAAATTGAAAAAAATTAATCGAAAATTCTGTGCGAAATGTTGCAAGTAACAGATTTAGCCACCCTAGGTGCGCTTTTTTTATAGTTATTATTAAATTACTCAATTAGATATAAGAATTGAAGTAAACGAAAAAAATATTAAGAAATGGACAGTAAAAAACTTCTCTGCTATTAAAATTAAAGGAAACGATAAATTATTAAAGTGAATATTATATCAGCTACATATATTTAAAGTTTTGCAAATGATAAAAAATTGAAAAGTGATCTGGTACGCCAAAATTGATCTACCTAAAACAATAACTCCTTGGGTGGCTAATATTTTCTGAGTCATAACATTGAGATAAAAATTACTCGCATTGTTCTGTGCAGCGAAAAACTAAGATTTAGGAAGTGGATATATTGCTGCAATAACAATAAAACAGTAAACACTACTTCAAATATATTATGTTTCTTTCTCCTAACACAGTAGAAAAACCTTAAAAACTGCGAAGAACGCGGAAAATATGTGAGGAAAACACAGAATAAAAACACAAACTGTGAATATCGCATTTGAAAAGGATATCTACTACATCTACTACTTTAATGATTTGGGTCATTTTCCTCTATTGTTATTGTTTTTATCCTAACAATTTTCAATGCTTTCAGAAAGCAATGGTACAGGAATGGCTGCACTGAGTTTTGCGTTCAGAGACGTTATCTTACTAAGTTCTAACCAATATTTTGTCAATCCAATAATCTTTTTTTCTGTTAGAAAGTGCAGTGAGTATTTTTTTTATTTTTTTACTATTTATCCTTGAAAACCCTTGCACGATAAAGCTAAAAGTAAGGCAGATAAAGAGCAGAAGAAATTCCTTGCAGAAATTCTTATAAGTTTAAAAGATATTGGAGATTTACTCTCTACAAAAACTTTATATTAAATTTAATTCAAATTTAATTATTATTTCAAGTAATAAAGTAACTTTTATATGTAAAATTATTTTGAATTCTTGTATATGATATCAATTTTTGATGAACGTCCTTTTCTAACGTTACGTAGGTAACATTTTCATATCCGTTCAATGGAATTTGATAAAATTTTAACGGTAGATTTTCTTACCATATTCATACTCAGCATTACGAATTATTTTGAAATTTTAATGCAGTAATTTCAAATTTTAAATATTTAATGACAATAATATTTTATTTTAAATTAGAAAATCGAAATTTAAACTTCTGTAACTTATAAAAAGATTTTATATAGTGTTTCATGTTTCCTCATTTTCAAGATCACTTATATTCCGCAGATGGAAAAAAAATGTGAACTTATATTGGTAACTTTCATTAAAAAGAAAAGCGTAATACATATCACTTGCACACAAGATAGATACAAAGTACCGCATTATAATAAATCTAATTAAAAATTTAACTTCAAACATTTTCAGAAGAAATATTATAATTAATACAATATCTATTTATAACCGAAAAATTTAATTCCAAAAAACAATGACAAAAAAAATCAAAGTACTTTTAAAATGTATGGGATTTTTCTTCATTCATAGCTTGTATTTTAAAAAAAAGTATATGAATTAATAATATATCTGAAGCTTCGCATTGGATTATTCTAAGGTATTTAACAGAATATTTTCGAAAGCTTTTATCTCTAAAATTTGATGACCATGAATAGCGTATGCGTTTTTATGTTTTTTTATGTAAGATATTTAAGAATATATTATTTTTCTGAATATTTATTGATTAATGCATATTAACACATCAATCAATAACTCCCGAGACTAACTCAGAGATGGCGCTCGTAGTAAACCAGTAACCAGGTCTTTCTAGAGTACTAACCTTTGCTTGAAACGTGTCAAAATTTTAAGTCGATCGGACCAGAAACAGCGGAGTTATCGAGGTTGGAGTAAAGTCGTTTTGTAGTTTGTTTAAAAAATGGAAAAAACCGAGTTTCGTGTTCTGATAAAACATTGTTTTTTAATGGGTAAAAACACCGTGCGAGCGAAACAATGGATTGAAAAATGTTACCCGGACTCTTGTCCATCAAAAGCAACGATTTGTCGGTGGTTTGCCGAGTTTAAACGTGGTCGTACCGACACAAATGACGCGGAACGCTCGGGTAGACCTGTGGAAGCCGTTACACCGGAAAATGTGAGTGAAGTGACAAAAATTATAATGAAAGATCGTAAAGTGAAGCTCCGTGAGATTGCTGAGATGACACAGATATCATATGGAAGTGTATTTACTGAAAAAGGTTTTTTGAAGTGAAGTGAAAAAGGTTTTTTCCAAGTGGGTGCCGCGATTGCTTTCGATGGAACAAAAACAGCAACGAGTCGATGATTCAGAAAGCTGTTTATCGCTATTTACTCGCAACAAAAAA
>BMAW01051579.1:144629-181242 GCA_019974015.1 Nephila pilipes | reverse complement strand
GTATTCTCTCGCGGAAAAAAAAAAAAAGATTTTGAAAAGCAAGGACCGATTTCAGAACAATCTTAAAAGGTGATTAACAGTGTTATGTTGATGAATAAAAAAATGCAAAAGAAAATGAGCTACCGTTAGACCTGACATGACTGCTGTTACATCATTGCATATAATGTACAGCTGAAGTCATACGATTTTATACGCCACCATTTTTACTCAGTGATATGGTATTAGTTGTATTTTATGTTGAAAATTCATTAGTTTATTAGTGCAACCATCTTCCTGTAAGTTCTTTAAGAGATTGGCTGTATCTTTGAATTTTTTCCTCTTTGAAATATTAAGATTAGTAAAAAATATTTTTTTTTATGAGTACATAGAACCACTCACAAAGTTATTAGACGGTTTTTATTTCATTTATAACGGTGATTCAGAATTCAGTCACAATTTTAGGTTGAATATAAACAAACAAATGTCATTTAATGCAAATAAAAAAATACTTAAAAGATTTAATTTCCCCAAAAGAAAGGAAACCTACCAACCAATCCCACACAAAATTCCAATGAGTGACTTGCTTAAAATTGCCCTTTGATTTCAGTCTTCTAGGAACTTTGCGAAATACTTTTCCTGCAAACCATGGACATGAGGCAGAAAAGGAGTACTGTTCGAATGCCGAACTCCTTACTCGGTAGCCTGTGCAGCGTCAGTCGCCAAAGAAAAGGAACCTGCGCGATTTACCCCGGTGCGCGCTTTGCTAGATTTCGCGAAATGTCAGCAAAAAATAAATGTGTTCTGTAAGTGTCAAATTTATGTCCTGCCTACTAGCTAAACTGTGCGTCACGGTAGCAGACCGCGGTCGCACTCCGTAACGGTGTTCAGCGGTTTGTTCATGAGTTCCCATAATATCGATGAAGACCCTGACTGTAGCGATACTTCCTGCAAAGTTTTCAGCAATGATAACACCCCTCTCGATATCGGGCGAAGTTTTTGACAGCAGAAGTGTAAGCCCGTCTGTCGTCCCAGGTCAATGAACGGCCCAAAATCAAGAAGTCTGTCACGGAAGCTATGTCGGTTATTATGTCCTGAAGCGTATAAGCTTAAAATTAGTATCCTGTATATCGGAGTAAACAATTTGATTTGCACAAGCAAATTGAATGAAAAAATGTCATTTTATTAATTCTTGGCAGAATCTTCTATTTCATTTTGATATATACATTTATAATCTCTCACAATATGTCTCCCTACAATATGGCATTATATTTAATATTTATTCGCTATTTTTCGTCAAATATTTCATAATTGATCCAATAATGCTAAACGAACAAAGAGAATTAAGAGGAATCGCAGTCAAATGTAACTAAGAGACAAAATTCCAACCTCATAATCATTTGATTCAGATTCCTCTTAATTCTCTGTCAGTTTCAAGGATTATTTAATCAAATCATGGAAAAATATTTGACAAAAAATAGAATAATATTAAATATAATACATACCTAGGAGACATATTTAATGGAGATTATAGTCGTGTATATATTGTATATATTGCCGTTGTATCGCTTCCCTCTAGTCTCCACTGACCAATTAAACCTGCGGTCGCAATAATTTCGTAACCACTGGACTGATTGTGTGCAGCAGCTACTTAATGCTTTTTTGAACATCTTTAGTTATTGAATTTTAATAAAATGAAACTATGATTATTTTCTTTAAAAAAACTTGTTCATGAGCACAACTGAACGTGAAGCTACCAAAGCGTTGGAACGATTGTATCACCCTAAAAGGTGATTAACAAAAGGTATTATGTTGATAAATAAAAAAAAATATTTGAAAAAAAAAATGTTGTTTTCAATGTTAGTCTCGGGAGTTATTGATTGATGTGTTAGCATAGCACCTTTTTATGAAAATTCTTAATTACTATCCAGAATTTAAACATATCTACTTTGATGATTCCAAGTAAAGTAGTCATTTCCGTGCTTCATTTTTAATTGAGAATTCTCTTAATGATTTTCAACTTTATTCTTCATGTTTTGTTCTAAACAACGGATATTTCCTGCAATTTATGAATCTTTAGACAGCTTGTCAAGTCGAAATGATGATAATTTTATCTTTTTTTCAAGATTCCAAGAGCGTTATGGAATCCTTAAAACACTCTCATAATTATTTTTCACCCATTTATAATTCCTACAGTACAAAACTTTGATAAGGGTAAAACTGAAAACATCTAGTTGATTTTCTGTTGGATAGAATTCTATTTGGGTATTGGAAGCAATATAATGGTCAATATTTCTGGTAATCTGCATTACGTACTATTTCTCCTTCCATTCCATCCTGTGACATCAAAAAAATATATTACCTCAGCAATTCATGATCACTGGCAAGATTAATGGCATCTGGAAACAGAAAATAAACTTTAAATATCCCATAATTTCTCATCGGAATTCACTTTTGTGCAGAGCACAGGCCTTTTTTATTAATTCGTCTACGTAATTGGCACAAGACGTTGACACTCAGGCACCTTTTTCTGGAAGAAATTACTCCAGTGCATAATCACTATGTTTGTCTTCTGACAGTGAGGTCCATTTTGTTTGAATGCTCTGTTTTTAATTCTGTTTTTATAAACACTTTAAATCTTTAACCCTTTCGGGACATTGTCTTTTTCGGGACTGTCACATTTGACTATTGTCTTACGCCTTCACGTAGGATGTTTTTCGGGGATGTAGGAGAATCGAAAGGAACTGTCTCACATACCGGGGGTTTGCGTAGCTAAGCCTAACTTTAGGAAAACAAATCACAAAAAGTCTTCGTCCTAACGTTATAATTTTTGGTAATATCTTAGATTATTACTTAAGCCGTTATATATGTTTAAATTAGCATTTTTAATAGTCGTTTTCCATTAATTTACGCAAAATTGTATGTAAAAACCCACGCAAAGTTAAACACTGCTGAATGTAAAACTCTGTAACTTAGCGATCCCAGATTTAGTAAAATGTCTCGGAAGCGTGAAGGATCTCATAGCTTAAGTAAAGTTACTATTTTTTTTTATTTACTATTGTCTTAGGCCATGCTGGGGCCACATGTCAAACGAATGGGCCTAAAATTCACATGTGATTCAGACGCACAGTTGACAATTCTTTCAATTCCTCCTCATAAATATGGATCATCCCTTCCACACCTGTGTAACAGGACCATGTGGCCACTGAATGTACCATTGCAGCTGACTACAGATGTGACCGATTTATAGTCCGCTTTGGAGACATAAACCTTTTGTTACGTATCTTTGACTGAGGAGACGGGAAACAAAAACGGTTTAAAAAACAGACTATGTCTTTGACAGGTGATCGGCTAGAAACTACGTTAAAGCTCTAAAGGGAAAGAAAAAAGTCAGAGCAAAAACCAATAAAGAAAACGCATTCGGAGAAAAACCGGACACGCGAGTGCTTACAGCACGTAGAAGTCTAAAGAGCCGACTTCAGATTGTATACATTACATTTCTCTCTCCTCCCCCACAACAGCTGGTCAGCAAAGTACTCAATTGAGACAGACTATGAAAGAACTGAAGGTCAAGATCTTAAAACTATATTCAGTTCAAAAGCAACAGACACAGGGCCCCATCTAGCAATTTCAAAAAAAAAAAGTCCCGCCTTGAAATGCGTATGGATTGGCCCTTGAACTCATTCAGAAGTGATATGTTCAGATTTGGTACGTTCGGCTGTAAACGATGATCGCGAGTGACGCGTATTTGGTACGTTTGTTCCGAAAGTGTTAATTGACTTGGTTGCGGAGAGTCTCCAATCAAATTTATTTCAATTTTTAAATGACATTAGTTTTTACTGCATAAATTTAATTTTTAAAATATTTATTTTATTCTCTAACTTACGTTATAATTTTAAATTTATTTCTTAAGAAATTGTAATATTTTGATCTTGTGCTTGACGCAATACATTTCATGAGGATTCTGTACTAGAAATTAAAACCAACCAACCAATTTTGAAACATTAAATTTTTATCGGGTAACATTTTTCATTACAATAGCTTAGATTCTAATCTAGTTCTACTTCACCAATTTCTTGCTCAGAATCTAGATTATTCATACTTTTCATTTTACATGATGAATTTCCTGCGTCTTAACTTCTTTAAAAAATTTATACTTTTGGTATTTATGCGATATTTTTTTAGACTAGAGGATACTAACTTCTGAGAGTGTTCGTCAAGTTGAAAAAATGTCAAGTTACCAGGAACATTGGGCAGATTGACAATCAATCACGTTGAGAAAAAATACGTGGATCATTCAATAAGTCTGTAGAATTTTTAAGAGATTTCACTCGTTGCATCGAAAATGATTTGATTATAGGACTCTAGATATCTGTCTAAGTATCAGTTACTCGTATTCGTGATTATGACACTGTAGCGTAGGCTATAAATAACCCCTCCAAAGACTTGCTTTGAACCCCCGTTTTTGTTCCCAGCTTCCCATTCAATAAAAGTATATAGCTTAAAAGCCATAAAGAGCAAAGTCAGGTGGCTTGGGTCAGCCACATTCATGAACATCTGACTCTGTTATACAGGTGCGGCAGAGTTGAATCCTCTTTGTGAGGTATTGTTGACCCATGTCATGGATATAATGTTAATTTATGGCCTAGCCGTGGGACGGCCGACACCGGCTTGCACGTGGGGAAAACTGACATTGTCCGACTTGATCGAATGGTGTTGCAGGGGACAAAATCGGAGTTTGTCTTTGATTGGGTGGTTCTTTCAGAAAAGGAAAATAAATCAAAAGGAGGGCGTGAGACAAACCTACCCGAGATCTTAAAAAGGGAGAAGAAGAGGAGAGGGATTCCGGTGGAGGAGCGAGAGAGCGTTACTGCTAGAAGTTAGAGGCGATTGCCTTCTCTTGCGAATTTAGAACTAAATCGAACTACATTGGATATTAAGATATTGGTGGTATTTCAACTATATATGTTTGGACTTGTGCTGTGTAGCCATATGCGTTTTGACTATGTAGTTAGATGTGTTAGCAGTGTGTGTAAATAGAAACCAGGCGGAAACGCCTAACTAGAATATAATCCTATTTGTAAAATAAAGAATTATCTTCTCTTAAGCTGTGTGATCCCTTCACGTTACCGCTTCATTCTACGCATTCTGGGATCGTGACGTTACAATACCTTTCCCACCTCAAATATTAGATGTCGTAACTTTTCCGGGCCAGTGGGACCATCTTCACCTTTTTTTGAAAAAGATTCACAAGAAGCAACTCAACATTTTAATGTTTTCTTGGTTTCCGGTGTATAATGGTGAATCCAAGTCTCGCCGACAGTGACAACTCAACGCAAAATGACGTCAACATTTCGACGCGGCAACCATCAAATTTTGATTTGGCAGCAAATGACTACAAAATCAAAACTAACTTCTGAACCAATATCAAATTTGTTTCGACTCCGCTAAACAGTTAGAAGCACTCGATGGTAACAACATTTTACCTTAATAATGCCATCTGTCTTCAAATATAAGAACTTTTTTGAACTACCCTCGTACCCTACCACTTTGTGTGATAAATTCAAACTAATGCTTACCATTAGTTCAACTTGATTCTACTCGGAAGTAGACTCTTCACACATTTTACTGGGTCAGGTTGACCAAACATTTCCATTATCAGGATAAAGATGTGACATGATCCCATTATCCGAATCGTCTGCCATCTAAAATGCAACTCCAGCCCCTAATCGAAATTCTTACCTATGTTCAAGCTCAGATAGAGTTAATACAAGTCATACGTTAATAGCAGTTATGTGAAAAAATTGAGTTTATTAATTCCAAAATTCTATAACTGCTTATTCTTCTTTACTCTTAATCAGTTCCCTGTCCCTTTCCGCGAGGACTAATAAATTCTAATATCTTTTACATCTTGTTTGGCTCAGCATAGCCATATCTGGCTCTTGAGCCATTAAAGTTTGTTACGTCATCAGCGCACTGTAGCGCCATCTGTAAAAAATTGTAAATTTTCAGTTGAAAGCTGCACCTTAACAAAAGTGGATGCACTAATAAACTAGGATTAGCGTTGCTAAAGATTGATTTTTTTTATCTAACCAGTTCACAGTGCACACAACAATTCGACGAAATAATATCTGCCAAAGAATATACTTAAAAAATACCATCTAATTGCTACAAATATTAAAATAAGCAGAGAACGTATGTAAATCTTATAAAAAAATTACTTATACACTCTAGAAATTTCCACTAATTCACACGAGCACTTTTCCTAATAGCGTAACCTTCCCTCAATTCAACCCTATTTAAATTTTCATGCTTGATTATATCTATGCATTTCACCTTTACAGTTTACTTAATTTGCATAACGTTTTATTTGATTGGAAAGAAATTGGAAACTTAAACATAAAGTCAGAAAGACTGCAAAAATATTAGTTACTGTAAGTGTTATGAATCGCCTATGTTATAAAATTGTACACATTAAATTTAGTGGATTAGAAATAGTTTAATTAATAGTAATGTAATGAATTAGAAATAGTTTAATTAATAGTAATTTAGTGAATTAGAAATAGTTTGATTAATAATAATTTAGTGAATTAGAAATAGTTTAATTAATAGTAATTTAGTGAATTAGAAATAGTTTAATTAATAGTAATTTAGTGAATTAGAAATAGTTTGGGACTTTTTGAACTGAAATATATCACATAAGTGAAAAATGATAACATCACAAAATAACGGGCGCATACGTTCTTCAATTTTAATCAAAGAAATTTGGATGACTAGATTCAATTGATATATTGCAATGAACCTTGTCTTGGGATCACTGATTTTAATTAATTGTTTAAAGGTGAAAATCCTCTTGAAACTCGTAAATTAAAATATTTTCTTCGAGATTAAAAAATGTCCTGGGTCCTATTTTTTCTCATTAACATAATTCGAGTAATTTATTATAGAAATTTATTTCAGCTATGCAATAGTAGTTTATTACGCATCAACACACACACACACACACACATATATATATATACACACACATATATATATATATATATATATACACACACACATATATATATGTGTGTGTGTTTGTGTATAACAACAAAACTAAACAGTCATTAATAAGTTTATGAACCAAATCTCAAAAATTATAAATTAATATAGTAAGGAAGAAATCTTTACGATATATACACATGGTGTTTCGAAATTCATGGTAAGAAATTTAGAGAGTAATACTAAACATATAAACAAGCATTTTCTCAAACAATGCATAAGCGGAGAGCAAGTGATGAACCTCTAGATGGCGCTGTAATGGATAGCATAAAGTGGACGTTTTCTTGTCCATCGTTATTTCATTCGTGGATTTCAGGAGTCAGTTGGCACAGTAGAAATGATGGCGAATATGAAAACTCGCGTTTTATGCTTTCTATTACTGCGCCATCTAGCGGTTCACTGCTTCGCTTATGCATTGTGGATTAAAAATTAATTGTATAGATATTTTCTATCACCCCTTAAATTTTTGCGCATAAGTTTCGAAACACCATATATATACTACTGGGTAAAAAAATATATATACCAATCATTATAAATATAAAAATAAAATCACCGCAAACAAAGAAAATGATATATATATATATATATATAAGAATACAAACTTATCTATAAAAGAAAACATTATATATTATAGATAATAATATATTATAGAAATAAATTATCTATAAAAGAAAACATTATAAATTATAGATAAAGTTCCAAAAGTGAGGAAATTGAACGAAAAATTAAAATGGCATATACTACTTGTATATATGGAAGTGGTAAAAAAATTGAAAAATCCACAAATTGAAGAAAAGAAAAAGAAGAGAAAAAATATATTTAATGTTTTGTACACAAACACACATTCATACATATATAATATATATATATATATATATATATATATATATATATATCATATATCATATATATATATATGCAATTATGATTCTGAATCAACAATTATAAACTTTCTATATCATATCAATTTTCAGTTAAAAACATGAATATCATGAGATATAAATAATCATTATGACACCCTAAAAATTATAGGATCACAATTAAAATTCAAAGCAGAATACGCTATGAGCTAAATGGATTAAAAGGTACCACAAAATGTGAACAAAAATCCCCAAAGAAACACTTAACACATAAACAAGTTAAGTTTTTCATCATAGACCCGAATTTGAATTCAAAATATATATGACAAGAGCCAAATATGGTTTTAAGAAAAGACATAAAATGGTTTAATTGCTTAATAAAGCATACAATTTATGTAATCGGGATTTGCTAGGATAGCAGTACTTATCAAATGTTCAGTAGATAACGTAATGATGATTGAATAAACAGCGAATTTCATGTACCAAAAACCTAAAACAGTCGAAGTTCATCTTTAATGTGTTTTTAATCATCTATAAATATCAATTTTGAAGAAACTTTTATTACGGAGAGTGAATAAAGAATAAATTAATTCAAAAAGTTGTTTATACGCAGTAGATTCAAATGCAAATTGGACTTACAAAAATTAAATTAGCCTCTCTATAAGGTGAAAGAAATTAAGTTAAAATAAAAAATTAAAGCCGGTGTTATTATTTCACCCATTAAATTTAATTCCGCTTTTTAGCAATGTATTCAATTCTATAAATAAAAGTTACAAGAAAATATGAGACTTTTCTATAAAACTACAACAATGTATAGTTTATTTTACTCTTAAATAGTTATGAAGCGGTAACTTTGCATAGTTTGTGGCAAAGAATAGTTTTCTAATTGCATGCATTCTTTGAAAGCACTTATAAAACTCAGCCATAACTGCTTTTTTTCTTCCATGTCCAAATTTCCTATTGTATAGAATCGAAAAAATAATTTTCTTATTGTATTTTATTCTAAAAAGGTCCATAAAGTTTTATATTACAAGATTCATGAGGTGATTAAGAATATTAAATTCTTATTCTATATTGAAATGTATCATTTCGGTCATTTGTTTCGTAACTATTCTGTATTTTAAATTAGTTTTGTGTAAAACTTTATCTAATGGAAATCTCTTCTATAATGAAACAGACTTCTTTGTATTTATCAAGAAACAAATTCATGAAAAGTATAAAGTAACGTAATAAAAAGTAATATATTGTATTCATTCCGTTCTTTAAATCTTACTATTTCAAAAACTTTTGTAATGAAACTTCCGAGACAGTATTTTTGCAAATGAAAATTGCTCAGTTTTTAGTTTAGTCATTACGTACTGATTTATACATAATATAGTTTTTTTTTTTTTACTTTTATTTATTGAGGAGCGAAGAATAAAAGGTTTTGGTATTTAAAGCTAGTTGAAATGTGAGCAGTTCTTTTTTTTTTTTTTTTTTTAATTCTACGGTAAAATAGTGTTTCATATAGTATATGTATTTTACATTAATTTTAAGAACATATAATATTTAAAATTATATATATAAATTTTTACGCCTGAATATATTGCTAACAGGTACTAATAATACGTGAATAGGCTGAAGTAATTTTTGATAAAATATATCTTGTTGCATGAATTACATATTGTTCCAAATTTGTAAATATTACTTGTCTTAAAATATATGAGACAGATCCGAAATACTCTGATTTTGGGCAAAAATAGCCCAATTTAGGCGTATTCAGTGTTAAAAAACGGCATTTCTTGTGATTTGGCGAACACTTGGCAAGATATGGCGAAAAATAGATATTTCTGAAAAATTCCATCATCGAAGCTCTAGGACCAATTTTTAGCGAATACCTTCTAAGACATTTGCGAAACTCTTAGATTTTCTCGACAAGTCAGGTATAAATACCACCAGCCGAGATGGAAGCAGTAGTATTAAAAATGGTCAGTTTTGACTGCTAATCCAGTGTATAGCAGCTGTTATCTGTCTGAGATATTAGAGACTTCTGGATTTGGAAGCTGTTTCATGTGGAATTAGGTGAATTGGAGCTGTGTAATTGTGGTGTCTACAGCTGGAATTTCCTGCTTCCTGTGGAAATTGCTACGAATAAATGTTTTGAGATTTTTACGAGATTATTTCATCGACACTCAATCAACACGAACCCCAAAGCGCGGTATAATATATATATATATGTTGAAATCTAAATCTTAATATTCCAGACTGTTTACTTTCTATATTCTAAAGTACTATGTCCGTTGTGCCCTAGTGGCGAGGGACACTGACAGCCAGTGTTGCTTCTGTCCTGTAATGGGTTCGAATCCTGATGCCACAAGAAACCTGCTGTGAATTGGCTCATGCACGTAAAATCTGTCGCCGTCCCAAGTCCTCTCAATGGTGTGGTGTGGAAGTTTGAAGAGGGAGATAATAGATTATATGCCATCCTCGTCACTTGAGCAAGGTTCAAAATTACGTCCACCGTCAATATTCATCGTTAAAAACAGTCACTTTTCTTAATTACAAAAAAAAAAAAAAAAAAAAAAAAAAAAAAAAAAAAAAAAAAAAATCGAATAAACAGACTTTTCATTAACCTGTAGAACTCGGCGGTACATATGCCGTACCAAAATTTTTTTTTGCTCTCGCTTCGGCTCCGGTACTACTGTTGTACCAAGCTATCTAGAGAGAGTTCTTTCCCCCCTTTTTTTCAGCACACCCTTTTACGACTTTCCTTGTCCTTTTTTACGATTTTGCTTCTATTGTCCGCTATTGGGTGGGGACATTTTTCGCCAACGTTATCAGTTGTTCACAAATTCCTTATCATTGGCGACATTTAGGAACAACCAGTTTCGAAAGAATACTTTATTCAATGAATTAACGTTGTCTATGAACGCTAGATATTTCTTTTCTCTTTTTTTTTCTTCGGTTTTTTAAAATGCCTCGAAAATTTCTCACAGAAATAGAGATTAAGAATTTAATGAGAGATTTAGGTGAAGAAAATTTTGATGATAGTGATTCAGATTTGGGAGATGAATTAGAAAACAGTATTTTTGAAGATAACGAGATTGATTTAGATGTATCAACTAATTTTGAGGAGACAGTAGATAACTCATTTTCATGGAAAGAGGTAGAAGGTTCGGAAACGATAATAAATATTAAAAAAACTAAAAAAAAAAAAAAGAAAAAATTAATACATTTTTTTCCTTTAAGATTAAAGATTTATAAGAAGATTTGATATTAAAAAAACTGTTACATATTATTTTCATTGAAATATATGAATGAATTGAAAGTTTTTCTTTTACTTGTTGTACTTAAGATTTACTCAGTAGCTTTGAAACGTATTCAATTAAGCTGACAATTATTTTTTAAATTTCACTTGATAACATTTAAACACAAAAGGTAGCCAAGTATTGATTTCCCAAACCCTTAGCCAGGGTTGAGTCATGAGTTCGAGTCCCGTTCAATTGAAAACCGGCTGTGAAATTTGTCGAGTTTTTAAGTCATTATGTAGTATGGTGTGGTGTGGAAGTTTAGTGAGTGGGCGCTGCCCCATTGCTTGACCGAGGTTGAAATTTACGAAGTCCATCACCATTTGCCTTCCTATTGCTTTGCAATGCGATGTTACTATAAAATCAAATGAAATTGATTACAAAATATTCGGTGTACATTGATTTTTTTTGTGCATTAAAAGGGCGTAAATATGAAAAGTAAAATCATATTGTTCTTAAAGTTTTTCCTTCTTTTACATATTTCGTCGAACAATTTTGAAAACATGACGCATTATTTTTAATTACATGGTTTCAATATGGTAGTTAAATGTGTAAGTTGCAATAATGAGAACATAGTGTGTGTGTGTATATATATATATATATATATATATATATATATAATTATTACAAGGAGCTTATGATTGAACTATCGTACTCTCAGAGAGTATAGTCATGTGATTACAGAAACTTTTAATTTAATATTGTTTGAACGTACTTGCTTCTAGAAAATATTTTAGTGATATGGTATAGCTGTCGCTTTCTTTCTTTCTTTCTTTTCTTTTTTTTTTTTTTTGAAAACTTTAATTTACATAATACTCGACTTTAAGTTATGATAATTTTTTAAAATTTAAAACTATCAAGGAACATGAAAACATTTCACAAAAATAGAATAAATTTTTAAAAATTCTAATGTTAATTTAACAGACAAATAACTATTATACAATGCCTTATTAATATTTTCGTAATATTTTTCTCATACTTAAAGGATATTAATCTATATTGCTCCAAATTCTTCATCAATATATCTGATACTTAAGCAAATGATACAATAAAATCTTATTTCAGAATAAATTATTTTTAACAATTTCCTTAACAATATGGAGCAAATAAAAGTAATATGTAAAATAATAAAATAATTTTTACTTTTACATGTTTTCTAGTCAACATGTCAATCATATCAATTCTACTTTATTAGTTCTTCGTAAATGTTATACACCAAAATCTAGAAAACACATTTTTAAACTTTGGAATTTTCTTAAAAAGAGACATGTGCCTATATTTAAAAATTTTCAATTCTCATAAAATCAAAATATGTATTTGAAAGTTTACAAGTCATTAAATTAATAATGGGAACCAGGAAATCAGAAAAAAAAAATTCTTATAAGATAAGGCGCCAAATATTAAGGATCTTTCTTTCTCGTGAATGATTACTGATTCAAAAACTGCAACCCTTACTATCTCTCCTTTGTAACAAGATGAACCAACAATACCACACCCAGCGAATTTGAGCTTCCCAGTGTTCCGAGCGGGGGAAAGAAAATTTTGTCTCAAGCCTAAAAGCGCCGAGTGGAAGGGATATTTTAACTTAGAATCTGCCGATTTCTAAAGGTTAACAGATAATGGGGCGAACAGAAATTTATTCCTCTACATAACAAAAGACCGAAACAATTGTTATGTTGTCATACGTGGTCTCCACGATTATGGATGGTGGGATTTAGTTTAGGATGGTCTCCCCTTGATTCTTTCGATTAACAGTAAGAAAAACCGGGTTGGTCATTGTGCAATTATTTCTCAGGAATGAAATTGTTCTTTCTGAAGAGAGGGAAGGCTTCTTTCTCGACTTGGTTACCCTTCCTCCTTCCCGATAGCTCATTTAAATAAGAAGTTTAGCAAGATGCGACGCATTCTGTCTGACAAATTGGACAGAGAGGTATACCTTTCACTCGCGAGATGCAACTTGTAAAACTACAAGAATAAGACTTCTACATTTGGAAACCGCTTAAGAAACTTCAGGTATGTGCAATTATGTAACTTTGAACTCTTATTCTATTTGCATCAATAACTTAAGGGTTGTCAGGACCTTTAACTGTTGAAAAATATGCTTGCAATGGTTTTTTTAAAACTTCTGTATTATGCATAAAAAACAAATAAAAAAAGAAACTTTTTTTGCGAGTTTGAAATGATTTCATACATGCAATTCGCTATATAATATTAAAATTTATTTTTTTTTAAGAAAGCTGTTGGCTCTATTTTGAAGACATTATTTCTTTTTTCAAGAAATGTGAGTTTCACTGTACATTAAGCGTACAGTTTAAACATCATGCGAATACCACCAAAATAGTCTCAAATTAAACTTAATATTTCCTTTCAGGTTCTGAACTCATTTTATTTTAAAAATTACTTATTTAATTTTATAGTAAAAGGCTCAAATTTAAAAATCGTAAATTTTTAAGAAAATTTGAAAATTAAAATTTAAAAAAAACCCACACATTTTTGCGCAATTACTTTAAATTTTAGCTTAGTTTCTAGAGCACAATAATTACAAGATATGTACAAATTTTCATTAATTTCTAATGATTAGTATTTCATACGTTTTACATGAAAGATTGAAAAAGCTTGTTTTGAGCAAAATGGCTTTAAAATTAGAAATTTGAATATTTTCATACTTTCTATAATAGCCGACATAAACGGCCTCTCATTAAATAATTAAGTCATTAATATACAAATATATATTAGATATATAAGGTATTAACATGGTTTAATTCATTTTGTAGGCCCATTTTTCATAAAAAAAAATATAAATGCCATAAAAAGAAAGATTCTTATTTCGGTATTTTATTTTCCCCTGCATGTCCTCACACCCTTAATTGTAATACGTTGTTTGAGAACATAATTTTTAGTATAACGTGTAAATAAATTTACTTTGCAAATAAGACATACTTTTGCTGAAATTTTAAAGAACTAATGTATATCTATAATTTCTTCAATAGGTCGACAGGAATTTTTGAAATTGTTAAAAAACACTTTGTCTCCAAACATAAGTGGAAAGAAAAATCGCAATAAAATATGATTACGAATTTAAATAATTACTTCATTAAAAACAATGAAAGGCATCCATTCGATATCAGATAAGACAAATTTATTGCTCGCAGCTACAAATAACGAGAAAGACAAACAAAGCTTACATTTCTGTCCAATTAAGAGAATAGCATACAACTCTCCTTTTTTCGGAAAACAAATATTTAACAATCATTATGATTAGAGCAGCAAGATATACTAATTAACTTGTGGTTACTTTTAAAACGTATTATCAGCTTAAGAACCTAATATTTGGAAAAGAATAATGTTGTGTACAATACAGATTAAAATTGAGAAAGGTTTAAAATGTTAATAAGGTATATTTTAAATGCAAGTGCAACAGAACTTTGAGTTATGTAAATTACTCATCCATTTACTTGATTTATTAATGAAATGAAAGAAGTGAAACTGTTTTAATGTGCATGTTATTCTTATTCTGTGTAACTTTAGAATTTCTTAAGTATATGGTGTAATATTTGCTGAAATTTCGTTTTTGTCTAATTAGCGTGAATTAGTTAGTTAATGAAGAAATGATTATCAACTTATAAATATAACAAAACAATAATAATATATATATACATAAATAAATTTGACTTATGCGAATGAAAACAGATAAGACTGAAATATTACTTTTGCATCATGTATTTCACTCATTAATTTCTGGTGTTGTTATAAATGTATTTGCATAATCGAATTCTTACATTTAAAAAAAGAATTTATAAAATGTTTTGTATAAATTAATAAAAACATATGTATTAGTTCCTCATTTTATCAAAATCCAGTAATGTATGAGAAAAAAATGGAATGTTATTAGATTTGTAGTTAAATGTTTTTCATATAAGCTAAAAAATATAATCTTGGACAAAGTGTCTATAATATGCAAAATTCTATTTTATTCTGCGCTAGTTATTTTACAGAATTGAATTTTTACAAGGGTAATTATATCATAATTTCTATTATGTTAAATAAATCTATAAAATGCCCTCGAATATATTATATTACAATACATTTTAAAAAAATTTGGTGCTCTATTTTCTAATAACAGTTCTGAAAACCTGTAGAAGATATCTAAAATTCTCTTACGGAAATCGGTATTAATTTTCTATAACTTAAGTTATATACCACTATTAATATTATTATATGACGTAGAAACGTAAATGTTCTTCAAAATAGAATATATAAATTACCATAACAAATATTTGATAGAAAATCTCTAAATTATTAAAACTAACACTGCTTAACGACCTCAATACAAATTAATTTTGTATATAATGAAACTTATTTTGATAATTTTTCTCCCTAGTTACCCAAAATAATGAAATATTCTAATGTGATAGATATTAATTATATCTTCTTCTTATAAAGCTTGAGACTTTAAGTGTTAGATGAATAAGCAATATAACGTATTATCATAAGGTAAAAATAAAGTAAATGTGCTGTGAAGATAACTAAGCTTTTTTATGAAAAATATGATTAGTTCTTCTCTTTTTTTAATAAACTTCTTTTTTATGTATCTTATGGACAATTTCGTACTGATATTGAGCCTTATCATGAAATTTATTTTAGAGAGTTTAGTTAACAATTTCCAATGAATTATTTTGTCATCTTTTGCTTTTCTATTTGAAAAAACTTTCAGAAATCGAATCACTTCTTTAATTATGCACTAAAAAGGATCACTATCATGACATATAATCATTATTTTTTTTTTTACTTTAAGCTATAAATTCAGAATTAGAGCATTAGGAAAAATTTTAAAGTATAAAAATACCATTGATTCACTTAATTGTTTCATGTTTGAAGTGAATTACTCTGTGCCTTCTTGTTATTGTTATTGCATGTAACATTATGCTACAAGATGCGTTAATTATAATATCATTCCAAACACTTTTGAAACCTTTGCATAAACGACTGCAATACACACACACACCACACATCACATATATATATATATATATATATGTGTATGTGTGTGTGATATCTGTTTGTAAAAAATGATATGAAATATAGATTATAAATTCTAAAATCTTTTAAAAATTTAATTAAATCAAAAAACAAACTTTGTGTTCTTTACTTGTCTTGTTTCTTATTTTGCTATTATAATAATTTTATTGGATTTTTAAATTACTTCCAATTTTTATTAATGATTTTTCCCGTACATATTAATATTCCTCTTGATGTAAACTCATGGACAAAAAAATTAGCGCACCAAGAAATAATTGCGGGATCGTAACGAAACTTGACATGAAGGTACATATCGAGGAGAGATGCAAATGATTAGAAACACAGCATGATTGCGCAATTCATATAGCCGGTAGAGGGCGTTTAACGTCGTTCTCCGTGGAGTATTTTTTTCTACGTTCGGGAAAAACATAACCTCTTGTTTGAGTGTGCTGAATCGTTTACAAAGGAAGAGCTGAAATAGACAAGCTATTACACCGATTTCGAAGACAATATGAGCAGCTGTCGCAGAGGGAGAGAATCATCGGCATGTTGGAAACTGGGTGGTCTGCTAGGCGAGTAGCTCGTCAATTAGGCCGCTATGATTGTGTTGTGAGGAGGTGTTGGGATCAGTGGATCCGAGAGAGAGAGAGAGAGAGAGAGAGAGAGATGTCATTTACACGAAGACCAGGCTCAGGACACCCTCGACAGACCAGTGGTTGAGAAGACCACCACATCGTAAGAAATGCACACATACAGCCAATTGCTTCATCGGCCGCCATCCAGGCACAGGTAGCTCCTTTTGTCTCTTCGAACCATACGAAGGCGCCTGGCTGAAGGACATTTGGGATCCCTGCGTCCATTATGTGTGCTATCCTTGACGCCCACCCATCGATGCCTACGTTTGGAGTGGTGTCGTCTTTAGCGACGAATCCAGATTCAATCTCAGCAGTGATGACAATCGTGTTCGTGTGTGGAGATCCCGAGGTGAATGCCTTAATCCTGTCTTTGCTTTACAGCGACGCACCGCTCCCACAGCTGGTGTGATGGTATGGGTGCCATTGCCTGTAATACATGGTCACCACTTTTATTGATAAGTGGCACCATGACTGCCCAGTGGTATGTCAATGACATCATGCAACCACAAATGTTGCCACTCATGCAACGGTTCCCAGGAGCCATTTTTCAAAAAGACAATGTTCGGTCTCACACGACAAGAGTGTCACAAGATTGTCTCCGAACTGTTATTACCCTTCCTGGGCCTGCCCGATCCCCAGATCTGTCTCTAATCGTCCCTATCTGGGATCATTTGTGATGGCGAATTGGGCATCCCACGAGTTTGAATGAACTAGAGGCAAGGTCACAGCAAATATGTTATGAAATGCCTCAAGACATCATACAGAACTTGTATGCCTCAATGCCCGATCGTATCGCATCGTGCATTCGTGCTACAGGGGGTTCAATAGGGTATTATATCCTCCGTTCTTTTGCCTTTTTCTCTGAAATAAATGATCATTTTTTCTTTGATTTAATAATCATTTACTTATATTTAAGTAGTCATTACGTATGTAGAATTTCGTTTCATTTTGATGAATACTTCTTGGTGCGCTAATTTTTTTGTCAGTGCATATATATATATATATATATATATATATATAGTTAAAATTTTCAATCGTTAATAAAATACTTTTTATTTATTCACTCAAGTTCAAATACATTTTTTAAAACTTGTAGTGGATGACACTTGATGCTAATAAAGCTTTTCCAAATATTGATTAACAAATTAAATTAAAAAGGTGAAAATGAATGCAGTTTAGCTGAACCACCATTCACGATTTCAAAAATTGCTTAACTTGGATATTTTTTTTTCGTGAAGTAGACCAGGGTAACTACATTTGGCAAAATACCGCCAAATAATTCCTGTCGCCAAGGGTAGTTGGGCCTGCATTCCAACCATTTAATTTACCTTATGAATTAATTAATTTTAGTTAGTTTTTATGTATTTCACTTGTTATGTGTGTATGTGTGTGTGTATCAGTGTGTCATCAAAATTTCGATCGTTAATTTAACCAACTTCCCATCAAGCTAGAGCTCTGTAACTTTGGGAAGCGTTCTTACTCGCCTAACAATGCAATTTTTAGACATTGACGATAAGTTTTAAGTAACATTTCAATAATTTTTTTTTAAAAAAATAAATTCTGCCATCATATAAAAGCATTGCTTTTAAAACCGTTGTTTCTTATCTAGAATTATTTCCCCATTTAATCGGTGTAGTTGATTCCGTGAAACTGCAATAAAAAAAAACTAGTGTGCATCACATTAACGGCCGATGGTTTTCTTTGGAACCTGTTAACTATTAAATACCCACTGTTTTTAAACTGAAGTGTAGCAGTGTATACTAGTTAAGTCCATAATTATATATCGACTAAGAAATTCATACTTGCGACGAAAAAGAGCCAAATGAGCCTCAGAGTCGACCACACGACTGGGTTTATTTTTCACTGAGAGCGAAAGTGGCACCCATCTTGCAGAGGCTTATTTTCACGCCCAATTTTTTGTGCAAAATTGAAATCACTATATCTTACGATATGTTTTTGGTCTCAACTATTTCGCGCACTTTGATTCGTCGATCCCTCAAAACCATATCGCGGATTTTGTCGATCATTCCGGAAGTAGTCACTACCACTAGACGTCCCGAACGACGTTCATCTTTCGTTGATGTACGCCCTCCTTTGACCCGTTCGCTCCCAGCGTATCACATGCGATACACTCTGTGAGTGTCTTCTACGGCCCAACGTATCAATAGAGATACGCTCGATGAGAACGTTTTATTTGATTTTTTTAATGTTTCTATATTGCGTTGTAATATCGCGAAATCTAAATAGATAGGTTATTTGGAGTGTTGAGCGTGGTGATATGGGCTTGGATTTCATTTTTGGATCTCAAGAGGGGAGTAATTGTTAAAAGTAAGTGCTGCGGCGCGGTTCTTTAAATGTAATGACATAATTTAAAGGGAGCACTTGATTTCAGTTTGCATTTTTCTTTCTTCTTGCTTCTTAGAAATTCGAACGAGAATTTATGGCCCTTTATGGGGGTTAGGGCTTTTGGTAGCAGATGCTCTCAGCTGTTCGTTTCATTCGGTCGTTTTTTATTTGTAGCGACAGTCATGACGAAAAAAATATTTATCTGATACTGAGATTTTCGAAATAATGAATGAATCTGACAGTAATGTTAGCGAAAATAATCCAAATCTGTACAAAGACATTAAAGTAAAAAAAAAAAAAGGACGAAGAAGATGTGCCCTTTCCTCAAAATCTTGCGTGAAGCTTCAAAATATGTGTGTAAGACATGTGACGTTGTACTATGCATTAATTTTTTTTTTATATAAATATACCATACAGCAAAATAAGATTTATCTTTTATATCTGTATATTCCATGTAACGGTACATCATTACACCATGAAATTTATGTAGCACATGTAAATATATTTTGTATTTTCTTAAAAGTATGATTTTTTATGTAATTTTATGTATAAAACATTCAATTTTCGATTAAATCCTTTTTTCTTTTGTATATATTAAGTTTAATGCATTTTAAATGACATATGTAAATACCAAAGTATTTTAATGAACAGCTGATTTTAGAGGAATTTTTTTCATGAATAAGGATTAATATTTAAACTCTTCAGGGCACAGCGTAGCACTCCTCGGTAAGAAGCATCATGTCCAGAGAAGCACTTCTTTTTTCTCCCTCCCGTAGCGAAATGGTTAAACTCAGTTTTCCAGTCATAAGCAGTTGCAAAAACAGGAGCAGATCTGACATGAGCTTCATCCCACTCAGCTTTGATATCTTTCGGTGTTAAGCCCTTTAAATATAAGCGCTTGTTAATTGCTCAAAGCTCACTTTTTTCTATTTTTCTAAACATACACAAGTTTATTTCTTTAGTCGACAATAAAAAAGGAAACCATGCATTAGAAATAACTGAGACATAGTCAGCTGCGCTAGAAACAAACCGTTTTCGGTGCTACAAGTGCCACAGTTTGGATTTTCCAAGGACCTCTTGAACAAGTGTCCAATATAAATGAAAGCTCTTCTTCTTTCATTAAAGTTAATATATTTTTTGTGCAATAAATAAAAAGAACATTCTCCAGTAGTCGATTGAACTTCAATCAATAACATTTGATAGAAATTCTTCTTTTTTCCATTAGATATCATTTAAATTCATCTCCAATGACGGCTCCAATTTGCCAGATTTCTTAGCCTTTCTGAATACAAAGAACTTCAATTTTCAATTTATCTGTGACATTCTGCTTAGAACAAAGATTGCTCCCTCTAGAAATATTTCTTCCTTTCTTCTATCTTCCTTTTTTATTAATTTTTTTCAAGCACTCGAAAGCAATCTGCTTGATTTGTTGACTGCTTTAAAGGTGTTTCAAAAGGAATATTCATGACTCATATGCTTCTATTGTCCTTCGAAGGAAGCGAAGTTAATTTAGTTTATGAAAAGAAGGGCAAAAATAAGTGAAATGCCTTAGAAAGCTACATTGTATCGAAAGCCATTTTTGTTAGAATATTAATCTTTACAATGATGCTGCAATGAAAAGTACCTTCATTTGATCTTTTAGTACTAAACTTAGAGGCTTCAATGAAGAATTTTATGTTTGGATTTGAAATATCTAATTATTACAATTTTTTGGTTTTGGAAAGAAATTGAAGATTAAGTCTTATATGAGCTAAGTATATCCATCGACACGTTTTTAGGTAGTTTTTATTGCTATATACAGAGAAGAAAATGATTTATTTAAAAAGGAGCTATTAAAATATTAGTTTTAAGGGAATATTTGAACTCTGTGTTTTTCTTATGATTGAAAAGAGCTGAACACCGTTGAAATGCATTTCTTTAGAAAATGGTACAAAAATTTCAAAGAAATAACTTATATATCTTATTTATTTTTCTGAAACTTATTAAATTTCCGATTAATAAGATTAATCAGGGCGTTGTTAATAAGCTTAAACGAAATTACTGTCAGCTTTAAATGGTCCAAATTGAATTTCATTGTTTTTTGGTAGTTTTTTTTTATAATACAATATTCGGGCAATATTGCTTACTTCTTATATAGAACCAAAATTGCCTTTCATATTTTAATATTTAACATAAAATTAACTAATTAACTCACGATTATATTATATGCTCTGAAAAGTTACACAAGCTGTAAAGTTCTGTTTGTACAAATACAAATAAATAGTTTTGAATTTTACTTATAGATGGAGCTGCTTGAGGTCGAATATATTTGATATACGCGTTTCACTTAAAGATATTAATTTTGATGCACATTTTTTGAGAAAGGATTATTGAAAGCTCAAACTGCAAGTGGCACGAACATTCAAATTAGGTAGTTGGAATTATAAAAGTTAGCGATATGCATTTGGATAAGAACTAAGTATATTTGTTTCTACATATAGTTTGCAAAATTATTAATAGTGAGTTTTCTTCTTACAGTTCTTACAATACAATGAAATCTATTAAAAATATTCGAAACTTTTTGTTTCTGTTCGCAAATTATTTTATCTATACTCAAATTGAAATATTATAAGCTAATTATTTGATGTTGCATTAAATTTTTAAATGAACCAGGGACTTACGGTCTACCGGTATTATGTAACATCTGAAACTTTTATAGTTTGTTAAATACTTTAGTATTGAAACACTGAGCAGTTTCTATGTAAAATTATTGGTTCAATAATCTTGAGAGTTCATTGCGGTATATGTATTAGATCACTCAGTATCTTAAGAGTAATAATGCTTTAGTTGAATTAAGGCTAATTTAAATGCATTAATGTTACATAAAAATTAAAATCAATATGCAATGTATTAATCGAACTCATTCACTTCATTCTTCACTATGAAAATTATTAAATACAAACATGTAAGACAGGGAAAATTCATTTGAAAATGAAGACTTCATTTATAATTGGCTGGTTAAGTGTAAATAAATTAATATTTATACATACTAATTAACATATAGTCTAGATTTATAGCTATTTAAATATTTTTATGATAATTGAATATCTTTGGGCGTCGAGTTTAGAAGCAACATGAGGGCTACTGACATAATTCCCAAGTGAATCGAGTTCACCCAAAGGGCTTAGAGCTACAAATCGCCCCCAAGCTCCAGGAAACAATCACCCATGCACTCAGCATTTATTAGCAATTTTTTTTTTCGTTTCATTTTTTACATCAATATAGGGTAAGATGTAGCAGTACATATTGGAACAAAGAACATAAGATGTTTAAAAATTTTGAAATTCAAAAGAAAATAAAAGCTTACAATGTGTTTACTGGGTGTGACGTCATAGTTCTTATACTTCCTTTTCGTCATTTTTAAATGCATATCAATCTGTATACCATTGACGTCTTAATCCTGCCCACAGCGTATGCGGACGCTATGATTCTCACCCCCGGTGCCGGGCCGGGCAGACTGGGTACCACAGCGTTGGTACAAGTTATGCACACAATAAGGAAAATTAAAATATTCAAAAAAAAAAATCAAAAATTGAAGCTATAATGAGTGCGATATTGCAACCGTGACCGCTAGACGACCACTAGTAGGTAGCGAGCAATGAAGTTTTGCCTCAATGATCCGTAAGAAATCATTACATTCCTTTGAGATAACATGTCAAAACGAAAAAAAAACAATCTAAATCTCAAATAAGTCAGTTCTACTTTATATAATACTGTCTATCGGACTTAGGATGTCAGCTAATATCTTAACCTGAGGCTGCTGTTTATCAAGTTCTCAAAATACTGTCTCTGAAATGTTATCTAATAGATACAAACACAGTAACACAAGATACATACAAACATCCAATCCATTTCAAAGGAAATGTTTCATCCCCTCCCCATCTTGTTGGAAACAAAGGTCATGTGAATAAGTCTGTTGTTGTAACTGGAGAACAACTTGATTCATTAGAATTTCAAGGTACTTACCTCCTGTGACTGTTTCATCAAAAAATATTTGTCTTAATCCATTCACTACCAGCGTATCGCATGCGATACGCTCGCGGTGGCTCTCTTGTGCTCAGCGTATCACAATAGATACGCTCCGGAATGCCTTCTGCAGACCAGTGTATCAATAGTGATACGCTTAAAGAGAACGTTTTAATCGATTTTTTTAATATTACTATATGGCTTTACAATACCGCGAAATCTATATAGATAAGTTATTTGGAATGTTGACCTTGGTGATATGGGCTTGGATTTCACTTCTGGCTACCAGGAGGGGGGAAAGTAATTGTTAAAAGCACGTGCTGCGGCGCGCTTCTTTAAATGTAATGAAATGATTTAAAGGGTGCACTTGATTTCGGTTCGCTTTTTTCTTTCTTCTTGCTTCTTAGAAGTTCGAACGAGAATTTATGGCCCTTTATGGGGGTTAGGGCTTTTGGCAGCAGATGCTCTCAGTTGTTCGTTTCATTCGGTCGGTTTTTATTTGTAGCGACTGTCATGACGAAAAAAAAAATATTTATCTGATACTGAGATTTTCGCAATAATGAATGAATCTGACAGTAATGTGAGCGAAAATAATCCAAATCTATACAAAGACATTAAAGTAAAAAAAAAAAAAAGGACTAAGATGTGCCCTTTGCTCAAAATCTTGCGTGAAGCGTCAAAATATGTGTGTAAGACATATGATGTTGTACAATGCATTGAATTTTTTAATAAATATACCATACAGCAAATTCAGATTTATCTTTTATCTCTATATATTTCATGTAATGGTACATCATTACACCATGAAATTTATGTAACATATGTAAATATAATTTGTATTTTCTTAAAAGTATGCTTTTTTATGTAATTTTATGTATAAAACATAGAATTTTCGATTAAATCTTTTTTTTTTTTTTGTATATAATAAGTTTAATTCATTTTAAATAAGACATGTAAATACCAAAATATTTTAATGAATAGCTGATTTTAGAGGAATTTTTTTCTCGAATGAGGCTTAGTATCTAAAATCGTCTTGGCACAGAGTGACACTCTGCGGTAAGAAGCCACGGGCCCAGGGAAGCTCTTCCTTTTTCTCCCTCCGGTAGCGAAAGGGTTAAAACGCCAGAACTTGAAATACCATGCCAAACATTGACACCAGACTGATTTAGTTGTTCCTCTAATGTTAAATGCATGTTCTCTCCATAGCAGTAAATACAATTATGTCTATTAATATAACCGAAAAATTTGCTTCTTCAATCCACCATACATCAACCGAAGCTTCATCAATCCACATAATGTTATCTAAAATTAATGGATTTTCTTCTATTTCATTCAGCACGATCTCACTAAATTGCAGCCGCCTGTCAGAATCATCCTCCAAAAATCCATGAATTTGCAGTGTATGATAAGTTTTCAATCTAATAGATTTCAGGATTTGAGGATCGTAAATTGCTCAATACCAAAGAGGCTTTCTGGTGGACTTTTTTTTAACTCTGAGCAAATGTTTCGGCCATAAGTTGCTTATTATCCTCTGTACAGACTGTTTTGGGTCGACTAGTTTTTGAAGCATTACGGATCGAACCTGTGGCAATCGAATTTGTCACGAATGTTGTAAATATTTTGTCTCTTTGGGGTTTGAGTACCAAATGTTACAACCTAGTTTTTACTAATGGTTTCAGTATTTTGTAATTTCCAATGCTGTATCTGTATTCTGTATTTAAAATATTTCTTTCACCTGTATTTAAAATACATACCATTGTGGGTTCTATTAATTATCTGTAAAGAAGACATAGTAATTTTAAATAATTGTATGATATATATCAAATAACATAGTTATAATGAGCACAATTGTAATTATATAAGCGACAGGGCCGCGGTAGCCTAGTGGTCAAGGTCGTGGACTAGCGACCGGCGGTTTTCGTTCAGTCGCGGGTTCGATCCTTGGCCTCCAAAGACCCGCCTTGTAGCCGGGGCTGATGCACGTTAAATCTGTTCGGGGTCCAAAGTCCTCCCGTTGGCGTGGTGTGGATGTTAGGAGAGGGGGGTGCCAGCTCAGGTGTCGTCCTAGTCACTTGACCGTGGTTCAAAATTACGAGGTCCGTCGCCAATAGCCCTCGTGTTGCTTCTAGTGCGACGTTAATATAAAACTAAACTAAAAAAAACTATATAAGCGACAATCAGTCCACCTACTTTTGAACCACCCTGTATGTGGGGTTGTGAAGGAGGATGGATGTTCTAGGGGTATGAATAATGAAAGGCGATTTTTCAAAAAGAACAATTTAATATATATAATTGGACAAATGATTAATAAAACTATAACATGTTAATAGCACCCTAGCGCTCGCAATACCTATAATTCTCTTGAAAAAGTAACTCTTTCTAATAGTTTATTAGCAACTTTTCGCTTAAGATACATCCTCGCTTTAGTCGATGGCTCCCATCAATATTTGAGATAAATAATTTGAAATTCCTTGTGGCTTCCCAAGCCCCCTCTCATGCCTAGACTCTCGAAATCCGCCCCTGCACGCTGTTCCAGCTGCATCTCCTCGCTTAAAGAGTCGTCAGGTGAATGTACCGCATCAAATGTCTATCAAAAATGTTTGTACACTTAAAAAATGTAGAAATCTTATATGAACCTAAGATTAAAATTCAAATATATAGTACGAATTCGTTTCATTTATTCTTCATGCGATTTCAAATGAAGCTTATTTTATTTTTTACAACGTTTTTCTATATTTCACTTGGTGTGTGTGTGAGTGTGTGTGTGTCATGAAATTTTCGATCTTAATTTAACCAACTTCCCATTAAGCTAGAACTCTGAAACTTTGGGAATCGTCCTTACTCGCCTAACAATGCAATATTTAGACATTTGCAACAAGTTTTAACTAATATTTTCTTTAATAATGCAGTTTAGCCCAACCATTTGGTGCGATTTCAAAAATTGGCAACGAACTTGGCGATTTTTTTTTCGCTGAACGTTAAGTCTGTAAAACGGACCAAGGTAGCCCCATTTGGCAAAATACCGCCAAATAATTCTTGTCGCCAAGGATGGTTGGTTTAAACTGCATTCCAACCGTTTAATTTACCGGATGAATCAATTAATTTCAGTTAGTTTAAATGTTTTTATGTATTTCACTTGGTGTGTGTCAGTCTGTGTGTGTATCAGTGTGTCATCAAATTTTCTATCATTAATTTAACCAACTTCCCATCAAGCTAGAGCTCTGAAATTTTGGGAACTTTTCTTACATGCCTAACAATGCAATATTTAGATATTTGTGACCAGTTTTAACTAATATTACAATAATTTTCTTTAACAAGCTTTGCCACCTTATAAAAACGTTGTTTTAAAAACGTTGATTTTTATCTCGAATTAATTTTAAATACTGAGAGAATTTATGGATAAAAGAATTAAAATGCAGGAAGATGCAAGAAAAATGTGTCCGAAAAATAATAGTCCAAAAATGCATTGTTGGAGGAATTCCTTTTACAATAAATAATACCGTTTGCTGCTGTTTTTTTTTTTTTTTTTTTTCATTTTTGCGTTATGACGACTTACAAAAATTCATTTGCTTAAATAAATGCTTGCTTTCTTTAAAATATTTCTTCTTTTAGTATTGTTCTATCTAAAAATAACACGTAGTAGTAAAGAACCAAAGAAAAAAGTGTTCAAAAATGGATTATTTCTCATTCCAATCAAGATAAATCAGTTCGGTCCATTACGTAATTAGTAAATGTTCCTCAGGTGACGATGCAGTGTGGATAAAGCGTTTTAAAGAAGAAAACAGAATCGAAAACAAGTCAAGAAAAGGACGTCCAAGAAACTTATTCCAACATGATTTGCAATTTATCGTAAGATAATTTATCAAGCATCCTCGTTTGAGTACTGCTAAAATTTCTACAGAATCAGCTAAAAGATTGTTTTGCTTCAGTTTCATCTGAAACTGTTCGAAGATTACTCAAATCAAAAAGATTGTTCTCGAAGAAAAGAATTTTTAAGTTCGAAAAATGGAAATTTTAAGATATTTTATTGCTTAATCCCTATCAAAAAAGTCTGAAACGGAAAGGAATAATGTTCCATATGAAGATAAAGATAAAATTCAACATATTTGGCTTCGTCAAGCAAATAATAATGTGGAGAAGAAAAAAAACCAGGAACTTAATCCCAAGAATTTAGTTGGAACAGTGAAACATGGAAATTTAGGTGTTTTTGTGTGGGAGCGTATGTTAGCTTCTGAATTAGGTAATTTAGTACTTATTAATGGTGTTATGAATCCTGTCCAAGCTTTATTTGAGTATTTCAAATAGCAATTTGAAATCAACCGCCCCGAAATTTGGGTATTGGAAACGACATCAATTTTTAAGATAATGACTCCAAGCCCACTGCTCTCGAAGTACAGTTCTGAGGTCAATTTGACCGTACATATGTTCTAAAAATATCGCATTCGTCTCAATTACTCGATTTAAATTGAACAGAACACTTGCAGAAAGAACTTGAAATTTAATAAGAAGGCATGACACTAAAACAAAATATGAACTAAAAGCCCTAATCATAAAAGAAAGAAGGAACGTCAATCCAGAATTTATTTTAAAAAAATGGTGAAATCTATGCCGAGACGTTTAAAAGTTGTTGCGGACGCTAAAGGATTTCCTACCAAGTACTAAATTAAGAAAAAAATATAACAGTTAAAACTATATTGAGTTACTTTAAGAATACAAAAGCTGTGGTGGCGCTACTTTTAAATCGTGTTTTGATTATTAATTTTTAAAAATAAAAGTACACTATGTTTTAAGAATTGATATTGATATTCGATTAAGAATAAGTTGCAGATATTATTTTAAAAATTACAATTCTTGCGGGTTAAATCTAAATAACATGTCTTAAGAGTTTAATTTACAATTCACATCAAGCTTAAAATTTAATGAATTTCCCTAACCAACATTTAACAATTTAATTGCACACTCAAGCACCTGACAGTTTTCCTGTAGCCGCAATAACCTGATGGTTTCTGTCGCGAACCCGCAAATGGTGTGGTTTCCATCGAGTCGCGAATTCGAGGCTCGAGTTAGGTTCAGAATTATGACTTCTGTCGCCAGTAATATTCATGTTGCCCCTCAGTGTGTCACACATTAACTGTTCCTGTGAATTACATAATATTTTTCTAAGCCAGCCACCTATTATTACTTCATCCCAGTAGAATACATGTATTACTCTATTTCATTAAGAAAACAACAACAGCAGTTTATGTGTTAATTCGCAAACCATCATTCATTAATTTTTTAATCAAATAAGAATTATATTAACTATTCGGTGACATGATGAGATTATTTATTAACATGTCTTTGAAAAGAAACATGTCGGCTATTGGCGTTGAACCCAGCAATTTTTGAACCGTAATCAGCAGACGAGATAGACACCTGAAGATTTATTATATCATCCCAACGTATAGAGTTATTATATGTGATAACTTTAAGCTCTATCATACTTAACGTGCTTCAGTTTTGCTACGCAACGGGTTTTTAATGTACCCTCTACTCAACTGAAATAACGTTGGCCACAAATTCGGCATCATGACCACTCGACTTCCGAGGCAGCAATGAACTATTCAGAGCATAAATGACTTCTAAAACTGATTCACCAATTTCGTAAGTTACTATTATTATGAGACGCACTTGACACTTGCATAATTTCTGCCGTGTATCTCAAATCACTTAATTTTACGCCTCGTCCACACTTCTCCAGAAAATTAAGCATAATTAGATGGATCTTTTGGATGACTAAATGGACCCAAAGGATTTCTCTCTCCGTATAAATAAAAGCAGAGATCTAATCTTCGTAATTATGTAAATTTTAAGAGAGGCTTAGTCCAAAGTATCGTCTGATATCACTTTTAACCACCTCACCATCTAAGTAGTGAAAGAGGATGTTAATTGGTTTTGAAAGCAAAATAAAATCTTTAACACATTCCAGTCAACTCGGGAGATTTAATGGTTGAGTTATGTAAGAGGAACCATAATTCTGGAAAGTTCTCTTTGTGAATTTTTGAAAAATGTATTGGATGGCATTCATAAAGATAATATACAAAAGTGTATAAATAGGAATATTTCTGTTAAAGCTTTCAAAGAAATAAATTTAATCTCACTGCTTTCAAATTACAAATATTCGAAACTCATGTAAAAAATATAAAAAATAACTGCTAATAAAAATCAGCATGGACTTATTACATTAAACAGAAATCTATTCGGTATATAATTGAAAATTGTATACATTGTGCACTACTTTATCCATTTTAAAGTATTTTCATACGACATAAGCAATATATATATATATATTCAAATGCAGTCTCAAAAGAAAACAAATTGAGTATCAAGCTTTCATTTCCTGTTTACAAAAGAGTTTCAAATGCTATTAATTTTTATCGCCAACTAAATGTTTATAAAATTTCCTATTAAATAGCATATACAATTAAACTATTTTATCTGCAGACGATTTTTTTTACAAATACAATATATAATTTTTTTTACAGATATTTTTTAGCGACTTGATTGGATTGTCAAAAAAACAGACGATTTTCACAAAATATCTTAAGAAAAAACGTTATATACTGTCTGATTTAATCTATGAAATTCTACTTGGGTTTTATTTGTAAAAGATTCTATTTCGAAGTTAGAGTAAAATATCAATACAAAAATGTTTTCATTCCATATAATACAGTTTTTATACAAATTATGTTAAGAAAGGAAATATTTAATTACTTCTTTAACTCAATCTGTTACTAATTGTTAAATACAGGGCTTTCGTTCTAAGTAGTTTTAAAAATTATTTATTATATTTTTGTATGGAATGTATTTAATATAATTAATAACGCTTTTAAATTAATATTACATATATTACGTTACAGTAGTTTTCAGAAGCAGTATTTGTATAATTATTTCGATGGCTTAGAATTTATTTATCGCGGATATATTGCAAATTACAGCATTAATTTGTTACTAGATTTTTTAGAAAATTCTTTCAAACTGAATAAATAATTATAAATACGTAGTTTTTTTTAAATAATAATGCATATTTATTCGCTTAATAATAAGAGTGTTCTATTTTCATGAAGAGTTATTGTGTTTTATTCCATTATGTTTCTTTTGAAAGTGATATTGTGTATTATTTATAAATCTACACGCAATCATTACAAAGCTACAGCATTTTCACATTTTTAATTCAATGTAATCTTATGGCTAAAAGAAAAAATAGCTCGTCGTATTCTCAAAACCATGTTAGTTCTATTTTGATATATATAAGCTGCGTCTAAAAAAGAAAAATAACATACCGTTCAGTAGAGTTTCATCTTCATAATAATTATGTTGATAACACAAGAGCTACTGGTAATTGACCTTGTAATTTTTTACCAACTCTTACCACACCATAAAAGAATTGAAACAGCACAATATTTATAGTTATAAAACAGAGAGAGAATTTTTCAAATACAATATTAAAAAGTCTATTTTGTTAGGTCTTCCTATATAAAAATAACTATGAAATTCAGTAATTATGCTCATTGTTATGTATAACGTATTCCTTAAGTACAATAAAGTATAGAAGCTCTAATTTTCAAAATTGATGCACCATTTTCTGGCTTGAAGAAAAAAACCAACATTATATTTAATAATTGTAATTGAAGATAAGAAGGCTTGTTTTGAATAAATGTTTCAAACGTATAAAATTAACCTATATTATGCCTTTTGGCCAATTTTATGTTTATAATCTTATTAGCCCCCCCCAGAGGCTATTGTTTTTTAGTTATAGCACTTTAGGCATACAAGAGCATTTTACATTTTTTTTATTTTTCTGCTTTAATTTTAATTACATTTAGCTTAAATATATTCAATTTAATAATCTATCGTTTCCTTTAATTTTAATATCGAGAAAGTTTACTATTGCTCATTTCTCGATATTACATCGTTTACTTTAATTCTTATGTTTAAATAAGCAATTTAAAATTAATAATAAAGAAAGAGCATCTTGGGTGGCTAAATCTGTTCTTTGAAATTTTGCATAGTGCATTTTTAAGTATATCTTAATGCATTTATTTTCTTTTAAAAGCTAAATATTAGCACTAGAACAATCGATATTTTTAGTTATGTAGAATGACTGCAGTAATTGTTTATCAACGTTGTCTTGAGAAGCAACACGAGGTATACGATCGACGGACCTCGTAATTTTGAGTCTTGGTCAAGTGAAAAAGATAATACCTGTTGAGATGGTATCTCCTACTCCAATTTTTTGCAATCCACCAATATATGGACTTGAGACGGCTACAGATTTAACTTGCATCAACGACTCGATGAAAACATCACCAACTGTGAGACTGCAAACTTGACTGCGCCCACTAGAACGACCGCTGGAGGTCATTTTGACAATAAACAGAAATCAGCCAAGGTGTTTAATGTTTTACACAAATAATTCGATACAAAAAACCAACGTTTTTAAAAACAACGTTTTTATTTGGTGGCAAAGTTTATTAGAGAAAATTATTGAAATATTAGTTAAAACTGTTAGTTATTTTTAACTTTAAAATTTACTTAAAAAGAGACATTTGTGAAAGTATTAAAAAATTCATAATATAAAATCAAAACATGCATTTGAAAGTTTGTAGGTCATTCTATTAAAACTGGGAACCAGAATTCAGAAAAAATTATTGTGATATGACATGGCGCCAAATATTGGAAACTTTCTTTCTTGCGAATGATTACTGACTAAAAGTCAGCAACCCTTACTATCTCGGAGATAGTAAAGGGGAGATAGTATCTCCCCTTTGTGAGTACAAAAGTTTTACGATACCTCATGCGGCGTGGGGAGTGCCCGGTGTTCCCAGAGGGGGAAATAAATTTTTCCCTCAATCCTAAAAGCGCCAAGAGGAAAGAATATTTTGACTTATTAAAATTATTGAAATATTAGTTAAAACTTGTCGGAAACGTCTAAATATTGCATTGTTAGGAGAGTACGAACGATTCCCAAAATTTCAAAGCTCTAGCTTGATGGGAAGTTTGTTAAATTAACGATCGAAAATTTGATGACACACTCACAAACTCACACACACCAAGTGAAATTCAGAAAAACGTTTTAAAATGATTAAAAGGAAATAAAATAAGTTCTTTAAACAATTTAAAACGCATGCAATATTTTTACTAGTACTTTTATTGCATAATATAAAATACTTTTACTATAAGAAAAGAACATTGTACCCTTCTTGGTATTTTCCACAATTGATCATACAACTTCTTTGGTTTGGTTTTGATTGAACATTAAAAAATTTATTTATCGTCGTTTCAGAAAAAATTGATGTTCGATTCTATGGCAATTAATATACCTCTCTCGTTTATTTAATAAGGTTCAAAACAAGTAATTCTGGAAAAATTTGCTAAAAGTTACACTGTCTAAATAAAATCCAGGAATTTGAAGTTACAATATCAAGAAATAAGCAAACCATTTTATTGAAATCTTTCATGTAGAGCATGATTGGCCCCATTTACGCCATACTTCACGGAAATGTAAGAAAAAATTATTGTTTCTGAGAGATTTTGGGGATTATTGGCTGTCATATGCTTCTTTATGTAACTCTCAATTGCGATATTACTTTGATGAATACTAAAACGTTTTTTGTTTTGATCATAGGTCGTTAAAATTCAGCAAAGATTTGCACATTGTTACGGTTGCCTTATGTAGAACAATAAAATCATTCCATTTTAGTACTGCTCCAAGATTCCGTTTTAATTTTGGAGAGTTTCATCAATAGTGATTTTTTTTAAAAGCTTAGCTATGGGTTTAGAAAATCGAATGCGCCATGATAAGGTTTCATGGTACTTGTCTATTAAAGCGGCACCCGCCAATTTAAGAATACGCCAATTTCTTTCGCCAAGCTAGTTATAAGTGCCATGTAAGTTTAGCGCGAAATTGAAATGTAAGAAAACAAATAACACACCAATAAATAATATAAAACTTTTTTAAATAATATTTTTATTTAATAAATCTCTTATATGTTTAGTGATAAATCTCATCCCAATAAGTACTATAAAAATTTACATGTTTAATGTTAATATTTACATAACTTTCAGAACATCCATCTACATAAAAGGCCATATTTCCGAAATTGCGTTCACTATTTCATAGAAAGCATTTGGGTTTCGCTATATATTTTCTCCACATAAATTCTGCCAGATACGATTCTAGATGATGCAGAGCCGTGCCGTTCTTGCTGCGCCACTTTGCAGGACCCCACATTCATTTAATATTTTGCGTGTGAACTCCCTTTGACGGATCTACAAAATTGTACTTATGGTTCTCCGTGAAATGTGTAAGACCATCCTCCATTTCGCTGTTTGGTAAATTGAAAATTGTTAACGACAATTTCAAAGGCAGCAAAAAAAAAAAAAAAAAAGTAACGTTAACAGGAAAGCGATATTTTACTAAAATGAAGTGCTGGTTGCTTAGGACTGCAACCTTAAGAGTTTACAACCAAACATGGCGATAAATCATACTGCTTGGCGATTTTCCGTCTACATCCGAAATCTTAATTTGTCGGGTGCCACTATTATGGACAAATACCGGTTTCATTTTCTCCAATATTTTTCTAAGCATATGGAATAGATGCTCTTTTTTTCCCTCAATAAATTTCCAGAGGCATATCATGAACGAGCTTTCATAAATAGTTTGCCTTATAATTCTATCTGGATCACGAACATTGGTTCAAAAGGCAACAATATGTTTCGAGTGAATTTCATCATCCATTCCTTCTGAGGAGTCCACGCTTTGTTCTTCAATTTTACAATAAGAAATAATCTTGAAATCTCAATGACAATTTTCATCATTGTCAATCTTATTTTTGAGTTGATGAACAAGGTGCTGAACATTCATCAATATTCGGTTCTTTTGAAAATGGCATTGAAAAAAAAAATATTTGCCCATATTAGTTATATCATTTACATTGTTAATGCTTGGAACAATATTATTAAATCGTATCGACTAACAATGACGCATGCGCATACGAAAATGAAAAAAAGGAAACCTTTAGGAAAAAAATTTAGGCAAAAGGTGAAAAAATAAGGAATGTATTTCAATAGCAGATGTCTGAATTTACTTGTTATGTTTAAATAATTTTTGTGATTAATAAAAAAAAATGTCAAAAATATAATAAAAGTCACAACATTTACGTAAATAGACATAACAAGCTTAAGAATAATCTTTTTTCAGAGAAGCTTTCGGGACAAAATGGCCACTCCCCCAATGAATTTAATTTGACGGTAAACATACTTTTCCCTACGTGTATTCGAATTACTTGATCATACAAAAGCTTGCTTTGATTATTTCATTTGATTTAATGGATTGATAATTAAGGATGAACTTAGAAGCAATAAGTGGACTATTAGCGAAGAAATTCGTAATTTTGAAACTCGCTTTTGCAATCTGCTTTTTACAAACTTTCCATTGAAAAATTTTTCTTATTAATTTTGTTATAGCTTCTGTGTTGTATATATATATATATATATATATTAAAGTTAAAATTTAAAGCGAAAATTATTAAAAATTTTAAGTATTAAAATTTTAGTATTAAAATTTTTAAGCAAAACGAAAAAAAAAAAATGGCTAATATTCTTCAGAAAGAATAAATAACATTTAAACATGTTTCAAAATGCAGAAGGAAATTAGAAACTAATTTTATGAGCATGAAATAATTGTATAAAGTTTATAAATGTAGCGCATAACAATATGACATATTTTAAAAAAGAAGTATTTTACACCAGCTCTATAACATAAAGCGAAACAAAAATGAATCAAAATTCTAATTTTGAGCTATTAAAAAATACATTGTAACGAAAAACTTCTTTTCCCCCTATCTGGGCGTGAGTATCGGGAGAGAAAATCAATACAACTCGGAGGATAACGACAATGACGGTTTATTCATAAATATATAAGACAACACATAGGCAGCACAATTTGGACAATAAAAAATAAACAGCACTTGTACAATTCAATGACACAAATATTGGAACAAAACTCACATTAAGTAGTCACAATTATTTCAGCAATGTTCAGTTCAACAGGTTATTACTTTTCACTAGGGACAACCTCCGCAGTAATATTCTGCACTTCCAGGGCAGGCTAGGACGATACCCAGCAGACAGACGTTGCTTCTTCACAAGTTCATTCGGCACGCCTCACTTCAAGTGCCAACAGCATTAAGTCGATACTCCGATCGATCTCCTCAGCAGAGTCTCTAAAGACTCGTCCGCGATTTCCCAATCGGTCTATTAAGCAGATTCCACAGACAGCTGTTTCCGTACACAGACCGATTCCTACTCAAACTGGCTCCTCCGACAGTAGCTCTTGGAGTATTTATATCTTTCTGGCCAGGCATGAAGTTACATAGGAAACTTCAGGAAAAGTCCGTAACTTTTATCCCGTTCGGTTTCTCGCTTAGGTTCCAGTGTCCGAGTATTTTCCATTTGTCGCCAAAACCGCTAAATTTCTCGCCAAGTTGCCAAATAGTCGCCAATACTTCGCCAAGATGAAAGAGTCAATATTAAAACTCATTTGTTAAATAGTAACATCTCTGTAAATCCACATTTTCCTCGATTAGAGAAGTATTGCATGGAAGCATCAACTCATGATCGTAACAATATATAACAAAGTAAAATGTACATTAAAAATATAAATGACGAAAATAATTCAAAATAACTGGCAATAACACATCAGCCTCTGCTCAAAAATCCATTAAGAAGGTCTCAGGACCCTCTAACTTCAAAATGTTCGATTTTTATTAAATATATATATATAAATGTTAGATCTGAATCCTTTCTGAATATTTTGTACCAAAAGTTTCACAAAGAACTAAAAATTTCAGATTCATTTTGAAAAATTACAAGCGCAACTTATTTTCCTTTCTTTCTATTACTTTTAATTTTGCTTTTTTCAAAACAAATAATTTTTTTCTCAAAGCAATAATTTTCATTTCTCAGAAACTATTTATCATATTAGTTCGAAATTTTATGCACATAGTGGAAATATATATTTCTTATAACTCATATATCAAATTTTCAAATTTATCCACAGAAAATATTTTATATGAATATTAATTTCATAAAATTCGTATTACATGAATATTAATTTGATCTTAAGAATTCGTAATTTTACTAGCAACAGTATTTTAAAAAATTAGTTCCTGCGTCTTATAAAAAGTATGTATAACTTCTAAACTAAATATTTTTCTACGTTACTTTTGCAAGTTTTGATCAGAATTTTACGCGAAATAAAATATTCATTTTTGTAACTTAATAAAGCTCCCAATTTATATTTATTTATAACTTTTTGAGTCTTTTAAAATACATGAAATATTTTAACTAATATATATATATATATATATATATATATATATATATATATATATATATA
>BMAW01051579.1:101607-126195 GCA_019974015.1 Nephila pilipes | reverse complement strand
AGGGCTCGGGTTGTCTAGATTATTTACTTGGAAAAAAGAAAAACAATGACTGAAGAGTATTATACGTTCTTATTGCTCCAGCTGAGTGGAGAAACTGAGAAATATCATCTGTGTTCGAAAAAGAAAAAGATTATCTTCTCTCAAGGGGCAATGCACGGGTGCACACCTATGAAGTCTTGATAGTCAAAAGCATGAAACTAAAGCTTCAATCATGACAACAGCACCGTATTCACCATATCTGGTCCCCAGTTACTATTTTTATTTTAAAACTTAAGGGAAAAAATTTCTCGGTAGACGACGGTTCACGTCGAAAAATAGTTCAACGCCCAAATAGATTCCTATTTTAAGGGCCTTTTGAAATCTTGTTTTTCAGATGGCTTGATAAAATTTTAGAAACCATAGGAAAATTATGTAGAGCTTAAAGAAGAGTATGGTAAAGTAATACACCATACTCTTTGTTATTCTATTTAATGGAAATAGATAATCTTGATGCAAAATAAGAACCCGATTCAATCTATTTTATGCTGTTCAATCAATTTTAACAATATTTTTATATAAATTTATGATTTATATAAAAATACAGTTGAAAAAAACCAACAATAAACCAAAGTTTATTCAAGTGCGGAACTTTACTCTTATATTATTCCCAGTTTATGCCTTCGCGTTCATTTTTACTAATCTTTCTCATAGAGGATATATCTTGACATATATGTCAATTGCAAGTGAACGGTAATAGTCATGATATTAATAATAGAGTATAATTATATTTTGCAGATTGTTTGCTAAAAACTTTTGTCATAAATATGGAATAATCCGCTTAGCTTACGCATATGAATATTGCAAGACACTCACAAATGCCAGAATATCATATATTTAAAGTTATATGTTTGTGCTATACCTTTCAAATGTAATGCTCTTACAGTTTACATTAATAACTGATAAATGGAACCACAGAGAATATAATGTATGAATGATAACTTCAATAAATAAGAATAGATCTTTCACAGGGCAACACAGAAAATGGAGTTGCTTTAATAACTAGATTTTCTCAATTGTATTCGTTTATTGGATATATAATAAGTTCTTCAAAATAATATCGTTTATCAATTGAATTAAGATATCACGAGAAGTAAGCTTACATGTTCTTTATGTTTTCCATTTAATTTATGTTTACAAGTATTGTATATGTATACCTTAGGAATACGAAACGCAAAATCTTTATGAATTTCAAAGAAAATTAAGAAATGTTGCATTTAATGTTAATATTTTGTTAAGAGAAAAAGTATTTGAATATTTTAAGTTGCATAATATTTGAAAGTAAAAGCCATTTTAAGTAATTTTCGAAGAACATAAATTCTCTTTCTTTATCACCTAGTAAAATATTGATTATACTCGAAGTTATTTTTGAAATTTAAAAAAAAAAGAAAATCCTGGTGATTATTTTTAGATAATTAAAATTAATACATGTTTCCCCATACAAAAAGTTTCCGTAATGTTTACAAATAATTCACAATTTAAGGGATTTTTTCAATAATGTTAATAACTAGTTAACCTGTTTTCTGGACCAGTAATTCATGTTCTTAACGATTTCGAAAATAACAAAATATAATTACAAAAGGATTCATAACTATACTGTAATAATTAGAAAATAATGTATTTAAAATTATTTGAATTATTTATAAATACGCCAAATCTATTTGTAATAATTATCACAATCCCAATTAATATTTTGAGGTTTTTTTTTATTGTTACATAAAGTTAATTTCACAGGTATAAATATTAAATAATAACATTAAACGTTCAATCTATGAAAAATTCACTAGTAGATTTAATTTAAGCACTATTTTTTCGGAAGTTGCAAATGCTTGTTTTGAATATTAATTAATTTAACTAATACTAAATTATTGCAAAATGACTAGGAAATATTTCAATATTGTACTTGCATCTATGTAAGGAGCCAATATTTTTTTTTTCCTGTTTGTTGATAAATTTTTTTGTTTGAGTATGTGAAGAAAAAACAGTAATTATGTTATTTATCATCATTTTACCATGAATTCATAATTTTTAAGGATTGCCCGCATGTTGCGAATAAGAGAATTCTAAAAATTACTTGAAAAATATTTGGATAACTTTGTTCATTTTCACTTAATTGTCAAAAGAAATGCTCTATAAGTAAATAATTTCAAACCATTTGATATAAAAAAAATCGTTTGCCTATTTTGCTGTGACCTTCACAAAGAATAAGAAAAATATGCATATTTTACGGTTTCATTGTCTGAATGTAGTTTAAGAATTTAGTTTCACTTTCAGAAACTTAAGAAGTAGTTTCACTTTTATGAAAGTAAATATGTATCTTTCTTTCATAGCATACAAATATATTTTAGCGAAAGAAATAAGGCCTATTACAAAGACTAGGTTCTTTTCACTTGAATTTCGAACATTTAAATTAAGACATATAATTGTTGTTGCAAATAATTTGAGTTAAATATTGTATTCCTGTTCTGTGTGGAAGGAATTATCTGCTTGTAAGCCTAAAAATAAATTTTTTACTTTTATTTCTTATGATTTTTTTACTCCAAAAGCTCAAGAAAAACACTGATTATTTCTTATTTTGCTTAAAAATAATAAAAAATCGATTTTGTAAATGTTTATTCTTTTTTATATAATTCCTAAATTGGTGTATATTTCTGGGGAAATTTAAACCAAGATAATTTGAGAAAGCGTATCAGTTTCAAGAGATCTTAGAATTGAGAGCTAATTTAGGACATCAAATGATTTTTTACTAAGTGGAGTGTAAAATTCACATTAAAAGGAATATTAGATCAGATTTAATCCGTTCAAATCAGAAAACTTCTTTGCTTTCCAACTATTTGTTGTATGGTATTAAAAACTATTTATTATGAGGAATAACGTAATTAGTTTTCTTAAAGATAAAGATTTATCTCAAAAGAGTATTAAAGGTATAGGAAATATAGTTACTTTTTATAAAACAAAATTATCTTAAGTCGCAGGGATTGCTTTAATTTCTATAGAGTTTAAAATGTATTTTTATAAAAATTATATTACGGTACATTTGAAATATTTTTTTTCAAGTTTTAGAGAAGTTTGAATTTATTTTATTTATGTTTCTAATTCCAAATCTAAGCAACTTATTCCTAAGATTTATTCAAATCCTAAATCACATTTTAATTATGTAACATTCTAGAGAACATTCTTAATATCTTTCTCCTTCACTGTTTTGTATTTAATTTATTCCAATTTATTTCAAAATGCTCTCCAAGACGTAAACACGATTTTTTTTAGTGTATTTGAGGTCTATAGAATGCAAATTGCTTTTCTCTCTACTAGACATTTCTTGTAATATATTATGTTGGAAATTAAATTCTAGTTCCTGTTTACCTTCAAAAACTTTTACAAACATTTTTTTTTTGCTTACAGCTCAACATGATTAATATTGACATTAATCTGAGAACTTTTTAGTTTTAAATTATTTCTTAGACAAAATATATTTTTTTTTCTAATTAGATAGAAAATAATTTATTTTTGCTCAAAGCTAAAGTCTAAGCATTAAATAAATTAGATTCTGAAAAAAGTTTATTTCTTGAAAACCTTTTCTTTTTCTTTTATTTTTCAATAATACACGTCAGTTTATTGTGAGGGCTATAAAATTTCACGCACTTTGATGTTTTGAAAATATTTTTCATTCGTAAATTCTTAAATTTTTCATCTTCGTCATTCTTATTTAGAACATAGAATGTTTGTTTCCAGATAAGGTTGTGACCGGGGTGTCCTAGTGGATATGACAGTGGACTCGTAATCGCCCGGGCTGATGCATGTTAAATCTGTTGCTGCTCAATGACATGGTGTGGAAGTTAGGAGATGAAAGAGGTGCATCTCAAATACCGTTCTCATCATTTGGACAAGGTTCAGAAATTAGAGGTTCATCGCCAATATCTTTCGTGTTGCTTCTAGTGCGAGGTTAATGAATACAAGTAACTAAACAATTTTTCAAATCAGATTAAAAATTAGAAAATTTATATTTTTGTTATAAAAAATGAAGTGCTACCCTTTTACAAGTAGTACAAATTACAGAAAGTTAGTTAATTTTTCCTTTTTGTAAAAAAATCAGTAAGTTTTAATCGTAGAATTATGAAATTACGTGCATGGATTTTACCGCGTAATAATTTACAGATGCATATTTAATGCTTTTTGCAAATTTCTATATCCTTAGACATAAATTTTCGTCAACAGTAATATAATTTAGAAAGTGATTTATTTCTAATACAATCAAATTGTAACATAAGTGCAGTTATAAGAACATTTTTAAAGACTTCCCTTATTTTAGGAAATTTTATTTAATTAAAGCAAACTTCGAAAATTTATAAATGAGCATTGTAATGGTTAGTGGGATTCTCAAACATATTTCCCTTCCATTAATTTAATTTATGGATTTCTGTATGACGTCATTTGATTTGAAAAATCTTACTTGTAAATTTTCCGTGTAATTAATGTTAATATGAAAGTGTAATGAGTGAGAGAGCTCGAATAGCGTACTTTAAAGTTCTTATAAATAGGAAACAGTTTGAAGATTAGAAGTAGAGAAATTTGTGCACACGCTATTTAGTACCATGAGATTATATATGGTCGTTTGATAGTGAGATTGTCATTGGATTCAGCATAATCATTTTCGACTAGGATTCACCTTTGAAAATGTAAAGATATGTAAATTTTTCAATGGGCTAAATTCTTATGACGTCACAATCACATGATAACTTGACCACGTGATTTTGGCCAATGTAAACAAGTCTATTATTTGTTTGTTTTGCACTGCGTTTATGAAATGTGTTATGCTTCATGTGATTAAGTAACTTACATTTTACTAAATATACTACTTTTTTTCTGAATCAGAAATTTTCTCAAAACTTTGTTTTTTATATTTTTCACTTAAATAAATGCAAAAATCGAAATTTTGGATTGCTGCAGTATAAAGGTATTGAATCATTCTTCTATCAAAGAGCTGAAATAATGGCAGCAAATTTATTTGGTTTACATGCAAACATTTTATAATAATTATGAAAACATCCTAATTTAACTGAGTGAAAATGCAGTTTAGCGTAACCACTTGGCGAGATGTGAAAAATCGCCAAATTTGGCGATTTTTATATATATTCGAAAGGGTTGCCACGGCTAAAGCCACCGTAGAGAGAAAGCATGGTAACCACAATTGGCAAAATATCGCCAAAAAATTCCTGTCGCCAACGAGTGGTTACGCTAAGCTGCATTTCAGCCTTTAACTGGCATTTTCAAGTATTTAAAAAAGTGTTTTTACTGATCTTTAAAAAAAAAATTAAGGTACTTTTCCATTTCGCCACTCAAGCGATAAAGTCGCCAAAAAATGATACAACCGACGCCAAACGGAATATGTGTATATTGCGTATTGTCGCCAATGAAGTCTGCTAGGCGAGATTTGGGCCCGCGAAATGGATAAGTACCATAACAATATTTATAAATGAAATCATTTGAAATATAAAATAAGATTAGTCGAAGCAAAAAATTAAAAATAACTCAATGGCTGTTAGCAGTTCGAAAATGTGTCTGTTTAAAGCAGAAAATAATTTAAAGCTTATATCGGAAGTATATAAACAAACGCTGGAAGCAAGTTTGAATAGGTTTAGCTTACTGAACGATATTTTAACTATTAAACGAGAATAAGACTATAGATACTTAATAATATACTTATATTATTTCTTGCCGAATATAAATAACTGAATAAGGAAATAAATGATATTAAATACATTAATCGAAATAAAGTATAGATACACAGCTTACGTATAAGGAAATCCTACGTAAACACAGACCACGCCAGTTTGTTTATAATATATATCACGTGATTCTGTGAATTTAGTCCATTAATATTTAATTGAAGACTAAGAAAGTTTTTCTATTCAATTCCAATACCAAATATTGATTTGGGATTACTCTTAGATATGAATAAATCTAGTTTAATAATTTGGTTGACTGATTCTTTAACCCTTAGACTTCTGTTTTTACTATCATAAACTAGAAATTTCTTTCATTGGTTATACTTAGGGCAGGCGTTGTAGAGAATAGACGTGTATTATTATTCTTAAATATACATATTAATACCATGCATATATTAATCATGCATAGTATATGCATGGTATTATATGCATAACTAAAAATAATAATGCATTACAATACTACTGTCATGCATATGAATACCGGAGCTGGATGGATTCACGAGTATTCACTCACCAAGAGTCTCTGTGTGGCAAAATTGAACAATTTATTCTCAATCTGGATTTTTTATTAAAATACAACTTAACTGTAGATCTTGAAACAAGTGAAATTCGCACTAAACGAGTAGAAATGCCATTACAATCAGCCAATAGTGCCTATTCGAAACCTTTCAAAGTATTGACAAGGGAGATAATCATAATACCTGCTCCTTCAAAAGCGTTGTTCGGTAGAACCCTTGTGATTTATTATTCGAACGACCGAGCGATTTGCCTCCCTAGCCTAACCATCACTACTTAGGGCCACGTCTGGAAAGTGTACATTAGTGTGCCAGAGAAAGTATCGATCTAGTGAGTTAATGAAAGAAGACGCCCTACGATTCCAAATTGAAGCAGCTTTGCCATGTAGAAGGAGAATGAGTTTAGTTATAGAACTCGATCCTACGCCGAAGATCGAGTTCTAAGTTATAAAAATACTAGTAACACTGACTGATGACATCGTAAGAATTCAAAAGTCGTTAGCTATGAAGCCCAAAGTCATACACCATGACAAAATGGCTCCATTTTGTGAAGACGCATTCTTACCTTTATCCTGAAGTGATTGTACGGGATGTACAGTCTTCGAAAAGAAGTTTGCGACGATTCGGGGATTGGCTACATTTCTAGCGAATCGGTGACCGAATTTGATGTAAATCCTGGTTCGGGAATCTAGACAATTTAATCCCGGGGAAGCTTGATTCTCGAAATACTGTGAAATATTAAGAAAGTTTGATCTCTCTCCCTACCAGACTGTAAAGTCCGATAACTGCTTGGAATACATCAATGAATCTTAATAACATAGTGCTAATTTATAAAGGCATAATGCTTCTCATAATCCCTTATGCACATTCTCTGTGCGGCTTTTCTGTTAAAAGAAATATTAAAATATTAGAAAAAAGTTCACAGATCTACAATAAGAATGATTACTAGAACCTCCAGATATATGAGAAGCAAAGAAACTTTAAGAAATCTTAAGCTGACAAACCGTTAGAAAACATTCTCAAAGAATGGTTATAGATTTCTTGAACTGCATTGAAAACATTGACAACATCAATGTTAAAAAATTTTAGACATATCTCACTTTTTAAAATAGTCAAGAAAGATTCATCTGGGTACACCCAGATATATCCTTCTTCTGATTCCTATATACTCCCCAAAAATTTTGCATTTTTAACCAAAGTCTTTCTTCTTTTCTCATACTGGACATGTCCTCCCACACACCTTATACTACCTAAACTAACTACCAATGGCAGCCAAAATCAGTCCAAACATCCATAATTTGATATCCAATGAAAAACTGCCGTCTCATCTCTACATCAGCTCTTCAAACTTCCTAATGAACAACGCATCTACCTCCTGCATTCATGCTCAACAAGCAATGAGAACACTCTAATTAAAACAGCTCCTCCAATAGCAATACTCGCTCTCAAAACTCACTCTACATGAAGATTCCCTTTCCATCTTTTCAAAAAAAAAAAACTTCGAAGATCACCAGATCTAGGGCAGAAGAGAGCTCTGCGATCCAAGTGCCTGCGGAGTTCAAAGTCAACGTCCTGCAGTCAGTCTGAGATGGTTAAGCTATAGAGTGCGGTGAAACCAGGTTAGATAATTCTACGATAATTGTTCGAGAATTTTTTTGATGGATGTATATAAGTACATTTTTTCACATATTTGAATTTGTCCATATTTACTGTAAATAGTAGTTTGTAAATTAAATTTTATTTTAATTTAAGGAGCCTGCATGTTATATGGTTACAAGAATTTCTCAGAACACGTGGGGAATAATGAGTGAAAGGAAGTGCTACTTAGAGGATATTAATAAATTATATTTTATTTGCAAGTATTTAGGATCCCACGCAAGTAACAGAACTTAGACAATAAAAGCACAAACAGAAATCTCAGCACTTGTACGCATTAGAAGAACAGGTACAGGAAAATAATACACTTGTAATGACATATAAAGTTCTATCAGCAACGCTCAAGACTTCAGTTTAGTAGTTCGAACTATGGACAAATTTCCGCAGTTAAACCCCGTACTTAAGGAGACAGGCTCCGACGAATTCCGTTAGATGCGTGTTGCTTATCTTGAAAATCATTTGAACTACCTTCAGTTTCTCTGCAAACCAAATGCCGATCGCTTCCAATCGATTTCCAAAAGCATACTCCACAAACAGCCTACTCCGCTTTAAGCCATTGGCACATTAAAATCTGCTTCTTCCAGGTGTGGCGTCACAGAGAAAAATCAGGAAAGGTCAGTAATTTTCTTCCTATTCAGGTTCATCACCTAAGTTCCAGCACTTTCAGGAAATTTCGTTTTCAGCCAAAGTCGCTAAGTTTCTCCCTAAACCATCAAATCTATTGTCAAGAAAAAGGGGTTGTTGTTTAAACTTTCCTTGGTTGAATGATGACGTATCTGTAAATGTTTTTTTTTACTTTAAAAGAGAGTCGTTTCAGGGAAGCGTCATCTCCCGTTCTTAATAATACGTTCCTCTTTTTGTAGGAGAAAGACAGTTCATTGTGCTACAATATTGTTGTCCCCTTCAATATTTTACCTTTTAATTTAATTCCACTGTTTAATTGAATCACTAAGAAATGTATTAAAAAAATTAACTCCATTGCTCTAGTCTGTTGCTTTAGGATAGGCGTATCAAAGTCAATCGTTTTCATTTATCCTCCATCAGTTACCATGGTAACAACTAATTTACCATCGACACTTAATTTATTTTCAACACTTCAGTTGAGGTCTGAATATATTTGCATTTGGACGTGATTTATGTTAAATATAAAGTCTATTTTAAATATTTGAATATAACGCGTTTTTTTTTTTTTTTCAAAATGATATATTTTTTTTAAATGAAAGCGTATAAATTATTTAAACATTTCTTATAAAATATTAGTATTATACCTATGCGTATACAAACTTAAATTTAAAAAATTACAATGAGTTGCTAGTTCCGTTATATAAAAGAGTAAGAAAATTAAATGTTTTTACTTACATGTTAAAACATTTTTAAATCTTATACAGATTTTAAACACATATCTCAATAATGTAGATTTAAAAAAAGTTCTAACAATGATCATGAAACTCAAAATTTCGTTTTCGTTAGAAGTCTGTTTACAGAAACAAAACGAAGTGAGGGAAGAAAGTGATGTCTATGCTCAACTGTTGTTGCTACAGTTACAGAGAGCAATGGGGGGGGGGGGGAATCTGTGACCCTGAAGTGCCTATTGTTAAGTAACAGTCTATAGCTATTTGCTCAATGCAAAACTTTGCACAAAACAATTTTTTCTCCTTTTATTGCATTTAGCTTAAAATATTTTCTGTTTTGATAATTTATCGTTTGCTTGAATTTTAATATCTGCAAAGAATATTATTGTCTACTTCAATATTTTATTGTTTGATTTAATTCAGGTGGTAAATATAATGATTTATATATTACATAAAACAGTAGTACTTTTGATATGGCTGAATCTGTTCTTTACAAACTTTACATATAACAATATTTTTTATTTCTTTAGCCATCAAAGGCACGAACGATTGTTTTAAGTAATATATAAATTGGTTCCACAACCAAATTTTCAAATTAAAGTTTCAGATGCACGTGACTTGTTTTTATTTTACGGTATAAATAATTATATTTAACTTAAGGTGTCCATACACCTTCGGAGAAAATTTTTTGAAGTACTTTGATATTTGCTATCAAAATATTTTTAATGCTAAAATATAACCTAAAACAATGAAAAACACTTTTAACAATCTTCTTTTAATTCAAAAAAAAAAAAAAAAAATGGGGATGGGAAAACATGGGGAAACTAGTACATAAATTGATTATCAGAATAACTCTTATAACTCAAAAGTAAACAAAAATATAATTATTCTGTAAATTGTATCTTATTAATCAAAACAATTTTAGGGGTTGGTATTACTTTCATCATGAAAATCATATTACTACAGTTTTTATTGTTTTTTGAGTCAAATAACAATGGAAAATCAAAAAAAAAAAGCTATAAAAATACATGATTTACACCTTAGATACTAAAAACTTATCAATTTCACCACCATGAAAGTAAGTCGGGGGTTCTTAAAAACTATAACAGGAAGATATTTGTAAAATTTAAATTAATTTGTTTCATAACTTTTTCTGATATCTACATTGCCATATGTGAATATGTCGAGAAAACTCAATTTGAGAAAAATCAAAAACAAACTTTCGAATGCAATTAAAAATTAGCTACCATGTAAAATTAAAATACCTGCAACTTAAGTTCTAAATAAGGTGTAAGTAAAATTCAAACACTATTAGAAAGAAAACAGTTTAAATTTTAAACTGACGTTAAAATTAGAAAATCGAGAACTTTGACAAAAATGACATTTTAACCATGTACGGATACCTTAAAATGTATTCAAATTAATAATTTAAAGTTTGCTTTTATTTTAGTACTTAAAAATGATATTATTATTCACTTCAACACTTTCTCATTTGCTTTAAATTCCGATATTTAATTGAATCATTAAATAATTATTTTTAAAAAAGTTAAGTGGTTAAATCTGTTCTTTGCAAAACTTTGAATACAGCAATTATTATTTTATTATTTAAGTTTTATTTCAGTGAAAATCTTTAGAACCTGAAAAATAATTATTTCGATGTTGATAAAATATAGTTGTATGTGAATAAATTTAAATATGTTTGATTATTTTCTTAATTTCAAAATATATAATTCCTCTTTCGAATAATTTTATGAAAATTGTATGAAACACAAATTTCCTTCACTCAAAAATAATCTTCAAATATTGTTAAGCCAACGATAAATTTTTATTCAGATGAAGAAAAAATTTACAAAAAAAAATCAATAACTTAGTATTTGATTAAATAAAAAATTACGTGATATTAAATCTTTTTTACGAAGTCGTTTTTATTATTGCATACGTGTTTATCTCACAAATTATTTGTTCTTGGAATTCATCTGAAAATTATCGTCCCTTAGATAAACATACACATATTATTCAAATTTCTTAATCATTCATTTATTTTTTCTTTCGATTTTGGTAAGTCACACGTAATTTTATCTCCCTTAGCAAAAGTTCCATCCAAACTAACACTGAAAAATTCGAGTGTTTAATTTACAGTTACTTATTTCCCTTATTAATATATAAGTGGAGTAAAGTGCATAATAAGGGCTTCTAAGCAGCGCCTTGTCCATTGTTTCAAAATTATAAAGACGTTTCCAATTGCTTATTTTCAACACAAGATGCTTTAGTTGGCTGTTGAAATTCGAGATGCTTTAAATTGTGAAGTTAAAAGATATTGCTCATAACCCTCAAGAAAAATTCGGATCCAAGTCAGATTTTCTTTAAAGCAAATAAGAATAATAATTCCTTCGTCTAATTAAGTACGCTTCAATTAAAAATAATTAGCTGAAAGCCAATTAAGAACTTCATAAGCAAGGAACATATAGAATTACACACAAAACTCTCTACCACAGAAGTTATTGATGCGTAATATAAGTTCCGATCACTTATTAATTAATGCGTTCTATGTTTCAATGTTTAAGAAGTACTAAATATGTTTAAGAGAAAAGTTTTTCTTTCCTAATTCCATTTAAGATTCTTTTGAGAAAACTCTCACAAAATGTACGGTTTTGAATTATTCTCAAGTAAACTTTTGACCCAAAGTAATCTATTTTGTTAGTTAGTAATAATATTTTTCAATATTTCATGCAAATTATTGAGTTTAAATATCATTCCGTGCACATCGCACAGTTTTATTATCTGATCTACTTCTTTTTGTCCCTTGATATTGTTTAATATTGTATCATCAATATTAACATTTTATAGAAAATGGCAGTGAGTGAGGGAGTACGAGATAATATCCCCTTTTTCTGGGCTTAGGGAAGAAATAAATTTTTATTCTATATAAGCCTCAAGGAACTAGAAATTATATGAAAAAAAGAATTTTTACATAATCCTTACTGCTTTATCACATAATTATTTTTCATTTAATTTATTTATTAATTAAAAAATTTACAAAGTGGAAAGTTGCAAAATTCAGTACCATGTATGACAGTATGGTCGTTCTAAGGGAGAATCAAAAATTTAAGCCTATCGATGCTATTTTTTTAATATTTGCCAAAAAACGGCTAATTCATTTACGCACCAAATTTAGTTTAGTTTTTCAATAAAAAATGTAGAGCTCTGGGGAGGGGGGGGGAAGCAAGAATCGTAACTAATACGTTTTATTCGAGATGTAGACCACAAAATGTACAAAAATATCACTTCAATATTATCAATTAAGAAAAAATAGGCACTTCCTTGTTATAGCGACACCCGTTAAATTACGATTACACCAAGGTCGTTGCTAAACTCTTGAAGCTTACCTTCCGATACAACTTATTTTCGCTTCATTCCTTAGTCTTTTGGCGATTTATCGTAGGGCACCGCTATAACTGGGAAATACCAAAAACTTAAAATCATGAAATATTGTTTTTAAAAAATTAATTTCAATAGAATATATTCGTAAGGAAGATTTTTAAACGAATCTAAACTGTAAAGAAACAGAAGCAAAACTGATGCAAATTTACATCGCAATTTACACGCAGGTCCAGAAGTTATAACGAGGTTGTCATAGCCACCATACTGCTTATAAAACATACATTAAAATTAAAAAAAAGTATACATGTTTTAATAGCATTTGATTTCGGATTTCGAAGAATAAGAAAAGTGGTTTGAATGAAGTATTATCTATGTAATAGATAATGTCATAAATAAATTTGAAGTGTTTTGTTGAAATAATTTTTCATTAATATCAACTTCAACTGCTAGTCGGGTATCATTATAAAATAATTAATTCGAAATCAAATCATGATAATATAACAACAAGCAAAAAACAAATATATTATATCACCGGTAAAAATGAATTTTGTAAACATAGTTTTCTTTCAAACATGACACCTAACGTAACATAATTTTTTTATACCTGAAATTCTATGTAACACTCGCCTGTCAGAAACTTTTCTTTTCGGTAATATTCGCCTCTCTGGAAGACAAGAGGAATGTTACGAACATGAGTTGATGGTTCCCTACAACGCTACGCTTGTAAAAGAAAAGATGGATTTACAGTGATGTCACGCTTTTTATTAAACAATAGTTTAAGCAATGAACCTATCCTTTTGGCAAGAAACGTGGCATTCTTTAAATTATTAGTTTTAATCAATTATTTTTTTATTAATTATAATTAAATTATCGTATTGTCATCCAAAACAATCGTGTATAGAAAATTTTAGCTCAATTAAGCGCTTTAAAATGTGAGAAAAAAGCTTTTAAAGTTTTGACCCAGACATAGTTACATGTGAGAGAAAAAGCCCTTAAAAATAGAAAAAATCTTCAAATTATTACATTATACTATAAGTTCAAATATATAAATAAATATTACAATTTTGAAAAAAATTGTATGAATTTAATCAGAAGCAAAGAAAGACCGTAAATTCAAGTGATGTAATATGAATCAGTTGTATGCTCTGTGAAAACAAAAACTGCCTTGGTCCCTTTTAAATTAAATTTTAAGAAATCTCTCAACAAATCTTAAGAAATCTTGTCAAAGTGAATTTCGAGAAAAAATCTCTACGAAGTGCACGCGATGAATACTCATTAATTCATTGTATGAAATTTTGAATTTTCGAGTAATTCAATTTTTGCTTCATTTCGAGAACACACAAATTCAGATTAATTTTCAAACAATTCTTCTTTTCATTAATTTCGATTTATATTTGAGAAACATATAACTTATTTTGGCTCGATAATGCTGAATCGAATTGGCGATATTATGTTATGAAATTGCGCCATATATTATGGCAAACCTATAAGGTATCCTGTTATTTTAAAAGCGACTTTATTTAAAGAAAGGTATTTGAATAAATTTCATTCTATTTTTATGAACAATTTTGATGTAATATTATTTAAAAATGGCAAAAATATACTATATTTATTTAGCAAAGTTTAAAAATTAAAGAATTTAGTAAAAATTTGGTGAAATTTGACCCAAACGCAAAGAATTCTATACAAAATTCTACTGCATTAATTTAAACCGAACTTTTGTAATACATATTTACGCCGATACAGGTTAATAAAATAAATAAAAATCTTCGGAATATATTTAAATTTGAAAAAAGTTATAGCCAATCATGACAATATCAGTTATTTTTTTCATCAAATTTACCAATATAATCGTACGAAACCTTTTCAAATTGAAAAGAATCAGTTTTAAAACCAAATTATTAGGCTTAACAATAGTGAAAATGATATACAGTTCAAATTTTACACAGATTTCTCAATAATCTTTTGTAAAATCATCTTTTGAGTCAGCAATATTTTTAGAAAAACACGCTTCCAAGAAAAAAGATTTTAAATTGGAATCACATATTTAGTTTAATGCTATCATATATAATACGAGGGCCATCCAGAAAGTAGATTACGTTTTCGTCTGTGTCCGCTAGGGGCGGGGCTAGCGCGGCCATCTTGGGGTCAGAGCGTTGCGCAGCTCAGTGGGCATCTAGCCGTGCTAGTGAGAGGTTCGTGCTGTGCTCTGTTCAGATACTGTGACGGTTTAAAATGTCTGCGTTAATTGAAAATCCCGCGAGGTGCGTGCAGTAATAAGGTTTCTGACTGCAAAAAAACTGTAAACCGATAGAAATCTATCGGCAGCTTTGTGAAGTGTATGGGGACAACATTATCACTGAAGGTGGAGTGCGTCAGTGGGTCATAAGATTTAAAAATGGCCGAACCAATGTTCACGACGAAGATCGAAGTGGGAGACCCAGCATAGTGACTGCCGAACTTGTCGAAAAAGTCGATGCTAAAGTCCGTGAAAATCGAAATTTCACAATAACGGAACTTTCTTTGAGTTTTCCACAAATTTCGCGAAGTTTGTTGCACGAAATCATCAGCGAAAAGCTTGGTTACCACAAGTTTTGTGCAAGATGGATTCCAAAAATCTTGACAGAGGACCAAAAAAATCAGCGAATGGCTGCAGCGTTGAACTTTTTGGACGCTTACCATAAGGATGGTGACTCTTTACTCGATCGCATCGTTACTGGTGACGAAACATGGGTGAAACACGTGAACTGTGAAACGAAATTGCAATCAATGCAGTGGGGGCACACAAGTTCTCCCCAAAAACCCAAGAAATGCATGCAAACAATGTCGGCAAGGAAGATGATGGCGACTGTTTTTTGGGACAGAAAAGGTGTGATTTTGGTGGACTTCTGGAAAGAGGCACTACAATAAACTCTCAAAGGTATTGCCAAACTCTCCAAAAACTCAGAAGAGCAATTCAAAACAAGCGCAGAGGAATGTTGAGCTCTAAGATCTTGTTGATTCACGACAACGCCCGGCCCCACACGGCAAATGTCACTCGTAAAGTTCTTGAATCTTTTAAGTGGGAGTTGTTTCCTCATCCGCCATACAGTCCTGACCTGGCACCGAGCGACTTCCACCTATTCCCAGCAATGAAGAAGTGGCTGGCTATGCAGCGTTTTGATGACGACGCACAGCTGCAAGAAGAGGTAACGAAGTGGTTGAAGGCGCAGGCGGCCGAATTTTTCGACGAAGGAATTTCCAAGCTCGTACATCGCTACGATAAATGCCTTAATTTGAATGGTGACTATGTAGAAAAGTAGTATTTGAGTGTGGCTTTCATCTGTATATAATAAAATTTGTTTCCTATAATTTGTTTATTTTTTATTCCAAAACGTAATATACTTTCTGGATAGCCCTCGTATTTTAAATCGTTATAATTTCTTTTCCAATTATTCTAGATTCAAAACAAAAAAAAAATTAGGGAGTTAATAAGTTTGATTTTAAAATAACATAACAAAAATTGTAAAGTATAGCCGAAACATATGTTTTAAACATAGTCGTTTATATAATATCTATAATAACATATGATACGGGACATATAATAATTTGCCTTCTTGGCAGATAGAGCGCGCTTTTACGCTCGGAAATTATTAATTACTTAAAAGTAACCTTTCATCATCATAACAGAGTGTTATATTTTTTTATTTCTTCTGTTAATTGCTAATTTTATAATAACTGTTTCCATAATTACAATAAGTTGAAATATTTTTACGCATAGTGATTCTATAATTGGAAATATTCTGTACTGTAGGCCGTGCAATTGTCGAATTCATGATATTTTTGTCATGTTGTAGTCTCGAATAAAATATTGAAAACTAACTCAAAAAGTATTTCGAATTATTTTCTCCTCTTCAGTTGTCAAACAAAAATTTTAGATACCTCTTAACGACAAATTTCTTTCAATGGTTCTAAAACCTGTTAATTTCTTCCTGTCTTTTACATGCATGAATTTGGACATATCTTACATATAGATGAATTTTATATAATTGATTGAGTTTCTTTCAAATTTTATTTTAGCAAATGCCTCAGACAAAAACTAAAACTTTCATTTTGATTCTAAAAGCAAAATAGTAAGAAGAATTATATATTTATGAATTAATTTTAAACTATTTTTTTTTTTGTTTCTTAAAACAACGTTTCGCAATGTATAAGTTAAAAAAAAAAAATGGGATAACATTTTTTTTTTTTGGTACTTTCCTGTTATTAACGAAGAAACGCTAAATGATTAAGAACAAGGTATTGCAAAATAGGCTTCACAAGTTTGGCATCGTACTTGGCGTAGTCGTAATTTGACGGGCACCTCTATAATAGCGGAGTGGTATATACAGAATGTGGGGTGATGATATTGTACATCCTGTATCTACGATGGTTGGCTCTTATGCAAAGGGCTGTCTAGGGGGTAATTCCATTACCAGATTCCAAGTGGTTTTTGTAGAAATTCAATGATGAGGTTCTCAGTAGCTTTATTTGTTTATTAGGATAGATGATGAAGAGGGTAAAGTATTTACATTATGAGATGACGAATTGACCAGTTCATCGGAGCAAAATAGATGGCTGCCTCATTTAACCCTTACCGGCGAAGGGTGCTGGAACGCGCTCGGAGTTTACTTCCGACACGAGAAAAGAAGTAGAATGTAGGGAAAAGAGAGAGCGAGAACAAAGTGTCACTCAGTTTTGTTCTGGAATAGGTGGCGCTGCATTAGTTATCACATGACGCTGATTCGTGGTGCCGTCTATCGAGTTTCGGAGGAACTGGTTTTACAATTCATTGGAAAATAAAATTAATTCTTTAATAATTAGCTGGAAAATCGTACATATATATACTGTTTTATGATTTTTGTAAAAAAATGAATGCAATACATTTTCAATCCTTTTTTTTATTCGTTATTGTCACAAACCTACTTTAATTGAAATATTCCGTATATTTTAAACTAATTTTATTTTGATTTAGGTTAAAGAATAAAAAAGACTATTATATTATTAAATGTGTCTATACATGTATAAATATATCTATATTAATGACATTTCGAAGTTTTGGAATGGAAAAGATAACTATGTCTTTAAAAAAAAAAAAGGCTTTCAGGGGAGGAATAAACTCATACGGATTTTTCAGAGGCGAAATATTTTCGCCCTCTTTTCTGAAGAATCTGTTAAATATGGATGAAGTTGGAAACCATGAACCGTCTTATAAAAATGAGGAGAAACGGAGTTCCGGTAAGTGTATTAAAACTATTATGTGCAAGAATTTTAAGAAATAAGAATGAGGCAAATGTTTTTATCTCGATGTGAATTTAATATAGCTTAAAAGAACTAGAAAAATAGTAAGAACACAATACTTCTCATGCGTTTCTTATTTTAGGTAACCTTTATTTATTCGCAGCTAGCCCTATCTCTACATCGGACTCGCATCGAATATATTTCCATTGGGCGCGTTGTATCTAAGACATGCAGTTTGTATTTTAATGATTTAAAATAGTTCGTATGACTTTTTAATTATATATATATATACCTTCAAACAACACCTCTTCTATACCTTGACCCGTCCTGGACATTTTTATTTTCTTTATAAATTGATTTATTTATTTCAACAATAAAAAGTATATAGTGAAACTTCGAAAGAAAAAGATACAACATACAAGACATAATTACAATTATAAAATTAAAAGAAGTTAACGTACAAAACACAACATATAAAAAAACAAAAAAATTCATATAAGAAGCAATATTCAATTACTAATTAAGAATATGTGTGCATAGAAATATAAAATAAAATTGTACAAGGCGATCATATGGAAATGGAAAAATACACTTGATTATTTGCTAGAATCATGTTCAATTTTAGATTCTATGATTGAACAATTTTTGCTCATTATAACCGTTTTAAGAAAAAATATTCATTGCCTTATGTACAGTAACACATCGATCAATAAATCCCGAGTCTAACATTGAAAACAACATTTTTTTTGCAAAACTTTTTTTTATTCATCAACATAACACCTTTTGTTAATCACCTTTTAGGGTGATACAATCTTTCCAACGCTTTTCCAAATCTTTTATTTTTTTTTTCCCAAATTTTTTTTTCTTTTTTTTTTCGCAAGAAATCTTTTTTGTTGCGAGTAAATAGCGATAAACAGCTTTCTGAATCATCGACTCGTTGCTGTTTTTGTTCCATCGAAAGCAATCGCGGCACCCACTTGGAAAAAACCTTTTTCACTTCACTTCAAAAAACCTTTTTCAGTAAATACACTTCCATATGATATCTGTGTCATCTCAGCAATCTCACGGAGCTTCACTTACGATCTTTCATTAGTAATTTATTCACTGCTAGCATTTTCCTGTAACGGCTTCCATGAATACCTGAGCGTTCGCTTCATTTGATGTCAGTACGACACGTTTAAACTCAGCAGACCACCGACACGATCGTTGCTTTGATGACAAGAGTCCATTAACATTTTTCAATCCATTGTTTCGCTTGCACGGTGTTTCCACCCGATATAAAAACAATATTTTATAGAACACGAAACCTCAGTTTTTTCCATTTTTTAAACAGACTACAAACGACTTTACTCAACCTCGATAATCAGCGTTGTTTCTTGTCCGATCGACTTAAAATTTTGACACGTTTCAAGCAAAGGTTCGTACTCTAGAAAGACCTGGTTACTGGTTTACTACGAGCGCCATCTCTGGGTTAGTCTCGGGAGTTATTGATTGATGTGTTAATTTTGCGTCATTATGCTTTTTTTTTATTTGTAGGTTACGCAGAACACCGTTTCCGCTTATTTCACAAAATAAAAAAAAATTGTGAGAATTTTCAAGTCTTCGGGTTTATTTAAATCTGAGTATCGTTTTGAATTCATAATCAATTGAAAGACTTCACGCCGGAAAAACGAAACTATATGATAGCTTTATCGGGCGCGTGCATCTGATAGATACAGAGCTTCGATTGAACGACAAAAGGGGGAGCCTCTATTGCTGAAAAACAGGAATGACTACGTTGCTGAATGAAGCGAGCCTCAAAGGGCAGATAAAGTAAAAGTCAAGATCATCACGATCCCGTTTCCGGGAGAAAACAAATGTTTTTTAAAACGTTTTTCTGAATTTCACTTGGTGTGTGTGTGTGTGTGTGTCATCAAATTTTCGATCGTTAATTTAACCAACTTCCCATCAAGCTAGAAAACTGAAACCTTGGGAATCGTTCTCACTAGCCTAACAATACGATATTTGGACATTTGCGACAAGTTTTAGCTAGTATTTTCTTCAATAATGCAGTTTATCCCAACCACTTGGGGCGATTTCAAAAATTGGCATCAAACTTGGCGATTTTTTTGTTTGGCTGAACGTTAAGTCCGTAAAACGGACCAGAGTAGCCACATTTGGCAAAATACTGCCAAATAATTCTTGGCGCCAAGAGTGATTGGGTTAAACTGCATTCCAACCATTTAATTTACCGAATTAATTAATTAATTTTAGTTACTTTTAACGTTTTTATGTATTTCACTTGGTTCGTGTTTCTGTGTGTGTGTGTGTGTGTCATCAAATTTTCTATCGTTAAATTAACCAACTTCCCATCAAGCTAGAGTTCTGAAATTTCGGGAACCGTTCTTACTTGCTTAACAATGCAATATTTAGATATTTGCGTCCAGTTTTAACTAATATTTCAATAATCTTTCTTAATAAATTTTGCCACTATATAAAAACGTTGTTTTTAAAAACGTTGGTTTTTATCTCGAATTATTCAACGCTTTTCTCAATTTCACTTGGTGTGTGTGTGTGTGTCATCAAATTTTCGATCGTTAATTTAACCAACTTCTCATCAAGCTAGAGCTTTGAAATTTTGGAAATCGTTCGTACTCGCCTAACAATGCAATATTTAGATGTTTGCGACAAGTTTTAACTCATATTTTTTTTAAATAATGCAGTTTAGCCCAATCACTTGGCGCAATTTGAATAATTGCGAAACTTGGCGATTTTTTTTTTTTTTTTTTGGCTGAATGTTAAGTCCGCTTCGAGGACCAATTTAGCAACATTTGGCAAAATACCGCCAAATAATTCCTGTCTCTCAGAGTGGTTTGACTAAACTGTATTCCAACCATTTAATTTACCGCATTAATTCATTTTAGTTAGTTTTAACGTTGTTATGTATTTCACTTGGTGTGTGTCTGTATGTATGTGTATCAGTGTGTCATCAAATTGTCTATTGTTAATTTAACCAAATTCCCATCAAGCTGGAGCTCTGAAATTTTGGAAACCGTTCTTATTTGCCTAACAATGTAATATTTAGATATTTGCGACCAGTTTTAACTAATATTTTAATAATTTGTTTAATAAACTTTGCCACCATATAAAAACGTTGTTTAAACTGGTAATACCGATTAAGCATATTAATATTACGTTTCTATAATGAGTTAACCCTGCTGTAAAAGTGTTTTTTAATTAAGAAAGTATTTTTTAAAAAGGAAATATAATTACAATAAGTAATTTACAAAAAATTTATATACATCTGAGGATGTAATTTATATGTTTTTACTTATTCGAACATTGATTAACTATGCTATTTTATTTTAAAAATTGATTGCAAATTCCGTTATTTTATTGAGCAAACGATTGTTGAGTAATATTTGAATACGATAGTAACACAACTGCATGGAAAATATTTATTTTCACTACAACTTAAATTTTTTTTAAGTTTTAGTGTTTAATGATATTTCCAACAACTAAAAACTTTAATTTTTATAAAATTTATAAAATAAATAAATATTCAATGAATATTCATTTGCAAAGTAAATTAATTTTAAAATTGCTAAAAAATATCTCGAATTAAAAATTAATGCACAGACTTTTCATCTGTGAGTCTTATTATGATATAGTATAAACGTAACTAATTGTTTATAAGGCTTAACTACATCAGAATTATCAAGCTACCTTAATGTGCCTTTCTTTCAATAGTTAAAATGATTGTCATTTTTTAAAACGTTTTTTCTGAATTTCACTTGATGTGTGTGTGTGAGTGTGTATGTGTGTCATCAAATTTTCGATCGTTAATTTAACCAACTTCCCATTAAGCTAGAACTCTGAAACCTTGGGAATCGTTCTCACTCGCCTAACAATGCGATATTTAGACATTTGCGACAAGTTTTAGCTAGTATTTTCTTCAATAATGCAGTTTATCCCAACCACTTGGCGTGATTTCAAAAATTGGCACCAAACTTGGCGATTTTTTCGTTTGGCTGAACGTTAAGTCCGTAAAACGAACCAGGGTAGCCACATTTGGCAAAATACTGCCAAATAATTCTTGGCGCCAAGAGTGATTGGGTTAAACTGCATTCCAACCATTTAATTTACCGGATGAATTAATTAATTTTAGTTACTTTTAACGTTTTTATGTATTTCACTTGGTGTGTGTTTCTGTGTGTGTGTGTATCAGTGTGTCATCAAATTTTCTATCGTTAAATTAACCAAATTCCCATCAAGCTGGAGCTCTGAAATTTTGGAAACCGTTCTTATTTGCCTAACAATGTAATATTTAGATATTTGCGACCAGTTTTAACTAATATTTTAAGAATTTGTTTAATAAACTTTGCCACCATATAAAAACGTTGTTTTTAAAAACGTTGGTTTTTATTTCGAATTATTTAATCTTCCATCTGAGAAATCATGCGCAACAAATGGAGTGTTAAAGGTTTTTCATAAATAAAATTTGAGCTGCACATCAGTTCTGACATATTGCTGACTTGATTCTTTCTTAAAAATGATGAAATAAAAGATCGATTTTTTTACCTATAACAACTACATTACCTATACTTTACTGTTATCTACAATAAACTTTTAAACTGAAATTACGAGGTGGTTAAATTTTCTAAAGAAAGTCTATAGTTTTTTTTTTTTTTTTCAATTTAAAGTGTACGGGAGGAGAACCCTTTATACGATGAATTTGAATAATAATGGTTAAGATTCTGCTGGAATTTAGGCATGTTCCACCTAACCTATATTATTCTATTATACAAGTACTAGATTTCATATCATCCGTTCTCTCCATTTTTATAGTATCTTTTGTACCAATTCCATTTATCATTTATCTTTACCTTTTTAATATGTAATTTAAATATATTAAATGTCTAAACTTGGGGGGAAAATAGAAATAAATTTTTTTGTTTTATATACGATTTTCAAAAGCTATCTTAATAATGAGTGCTTTCAAAATCTAAGCCGTGGCCGCGATTGTCTAGTGGTCATGGCTTCGGATTTTTGTTCTGTCACGGTTTCGATCCTTGGCAGCTAAAGACCCGCCTTGTAGCCGGAGCTGATGCACGTTAAATCTGTCGGGCTCCAAAGTCCTCCCGTTGGCGTGGTTAGAAGAAGGGGTGGCAGCTCAGGTGTCGTCTTCGTCACTTGACCGTGGTTCAAAATTACAAGGTTACCATTATCAATTACAAGGTTACCATACCGTGGTTCAAAATTACAAGGTTACCAAGGTCTCCATTACCTCTCGTGTTGCTTCTAGTGCAACGTTAATAAAAACTTCAAATTCTAAGGCCATAATAGATTTGTTTTGAAATGATGTTTTAAATGTAGAATCTGTGTGTATAGCTCTGATGTGGGAAAACTTTGAGAACGATAATACTTTTTAAAGTTACTATTTTAACACATGAAGCGATGGACAAAATAAAGTTTCTATTACTTTGTAAATTATTCCGGCTTTTTCATTGGTAAGACTTGAAATGAAGATTCATTTCAAGTATTTTTTCATACATTAAGACAATCATTATTTCTTTTTTCATACATTAAGACAATTATTAAATTATTTCATACATTAAGTAAAACATTTCCTAAGAAACTAACGCGTTTTTAGTGATAACTTTTATCAAACCATTGAAAGAAAATAATTTTAAAATGAAATTAATTATATCAAATAGGTATGAATAGGAGAAATCATCTCAGATACTGTGGGTGTTGTGGTTTTGAATGAAGGCAGTTGTTAAAGATTTCTTTAAATCTGGATGTTTGTTAAATTATGTTTATATTTGTTTATTCATAAAAGATATTGAATAGCCACGACGACTTAGCCCGCTGATTATAGTTGGTCAAGCAGAAAGTATCAGTAGAGAAAGAAATCCGTTAATGAAGGAGAGATCTTTTGTTCTTGAGTGAAAAACGAAGTTTTCCCTAATTTTTCAAAAAATTCCAAAAACTCAGCAATTAAAATGGTGCTTGTATGTAGCTAGTAAACAAAACATGCACGATTCTTAAAGTGGAAGTAAAAGTGGTTTTTTTTGTTTTAAAAGGATTGATGCTAATAATTTTTTTGTATAAAAAAACGAGGATAAATTTAATTTTATCATCACATAAATTTATAAGTTAGTATAAATCAATTTTATTTTGTGTCTAATACGTCTAACGTTTTAGTTTTCAGTTAACATTTTTTTTAAAAAAATCGATACACAGGATTTCAGTAATTTTTAGAGTAATTATCGGTATATCCTTACTGACTTACATCACCTTATGCGTTGAAACCTCCTACTTTATACGAGCACCTTTCACAGCGAGTAATTGGCATAACGAGCAAAACAAACAGTAAAAAAATTATTAACTTCTATTAGTTTATTGCTTAACGAGTAACGTTTTGCATAACGAGTGACGAGGAGATAGAAAGTCCGGGTTATGCGCATGTTACATGAGTCCTTCTTCAGCATTCATTCCGTTCATTAAAATAAATTGATTGACAATATTCCTCATGTAAAAAGACTAATATTTGTTGTAACTATTAGTTTAAAAAAACTTTGCCAAAAGTTAATGAAGTGATATCCATACAAAAAAGTGATTGGTGTTCCTTCTTGATGATGTAAAGCTTTTATAGAAGGCACGTGTTCCTGTACAGTATAT
>BMAW01051579.1:60668-89898 GCA_019974015.1 Nephila pilipes | reverse complement strand
TGTGTGTGTCAAATTATATAAATTTAGGAGAAATTGTGCATCGCAATCTTTATTTAGAATTTCGAAAGAGGCAAAAATTGCTAAAATTTGAAATATTTATATAAAAAAAAAACCACAGATTTTTACAGAGAATAGGTGGAAAACTTCTCATAAGACCTTTTTCTCTATAAAAACATATTTCCTTGATTGGATTTATTCCGAAATGTATAAGAGAGACATTCTAAAACTTACTCTATCTATGAGAAAAAGAAAAGATCTCATGCCTCATATGTTGTCAAACCCTAAAAAAAATTTAGAACAAGTTCTGTGCAATGGTGAATGGTGAAATTTTGGTGAAATATTGAAATGAATAATAATATAAGCTACATGCAATTAAAATAAAAGCAAATGATAAATAATGTAAGTTAATATATCTAAGCTAATTGTAATTAAAGTTGAATCGAAAGATATATATAAATTATTAAATTTAATATTATATAAGCTTTAAGCAATTAAAATTAAAGCAAACGATAAATTGTTAAACTGAACATATTCTATAAGCTAAATGTAATTAAAATTATAAGAAACGGGGGAATATTGAAAAGTGATTGGTTACGTCAAAATGCCCCACCTAAGACAATAGCCCCCTATGGGGCTAAAAAATTAGAGTTTATATGTTTTCAGTAAACTTGGTAAGATACATTTAAAGAATTCGTTTTTTCCCTTTAATATAAGATTTTATTTCATAAGAATATCAAAGTAAATTATATTTTTAATACACTGCATTTAGAAAGCTGAAATTGTGAAAACAAAAAGATATAATGTTATTACTCTAAAAAATATTGCTACTCGTAAAATTTTAAAAATAGCTCACTTGCTCCTTTTTTTTTGTTGGGTACTGATTTAAATATTTGTGAATAAAAACCCTTTTCATTTCAAATTCCTTTACGAAATTATATGACAGCGTACATCAATGTGTTTGTTGTGTAATGCTTACTTAAAATATATGTCACCTTTATCACCTTTATATAGTTTTTCTTTTGATTGATTAGGTTTTACATAAAGCTTGCCTTCCCCCTTCCCAGTATCTTGACTGAACTTTCTGACAAACTGAAAAGTAATATGCTGTATACATACAGTAATATGCTGTATACATGCATGTAATATGCTGTATACATGCATGTAATATGCTGTATGCTGTATAGTAATAGGTGCATGAAGCACAATTTTTATTCTTAAAAATTATTCTGCAAATTGGGACGCATCTAATATTATGAAAATAAAAATTGCTTCCACTTTTCAAAGTCATATTCACTCCCTTTTACATTCCTCGACTTTAACCCTTTCGCTACCGGAGGGAGAAAACAGAAGTTACAAAAAAATCATACTTTTAAGAAAATATAAAATATATTTACATATGTTACATAAATTTCATGGTGTAATGAAATACCATTATATGGAATATATAGATATAAAAGATAAATCTTATTTTGCTGTGTGGTATATTTATAAAAAAAATTCAATGCATAGTACAACGTCACATGTCTTACATATTTTGAAACTACAAACAAGATTTTGAACAAAGGGCACCCCCCCCCTTTTATTTTTACTTTAATGTCTATGTACAGATTTGGATTATTTTCGCTAACATTATTGTCCGATTCATTCATTAGTTCGCAAATCTCAGTATCAGATAAATACTTTCTTTTCGTCATGACTGTGGCTACAAATAAAAACCGACCTAATGAAACGAAAAGCTGAGAACATCTGATACCAAAAGCTCTACCCCCCATAAAGGATCATAATTTCTCCCACGAACTTCTAAGAAGCAAGCAAGAAAGAAAAAAGCAAGCCGAAAGCAAGTGCATCCTTTAAATCATGTCATTACATTTAAAGAGCCGCGCCGCAGCACTTGCTTTTAACAATTATCCCCCCCTGGTAGCTAGAAGTGAATTCCAAGCCCATATCACCAAGGTCAACACTCCAAATAACCTATGAATATAGATTTCGCGGTATTGTAACGCCATATAATAACATTAAAAAAATAAAATAAAACTTTCTTATCGAGCGTATCTCTATTGATTAGTTGGGCCGTAGAAGACACTCACGGAGCGTATCGCCCGTGATACGTTGGGCACAGGAGAGTCAACACGAGCGTATCACCTGTGATACGCTGGGAGCGAACGGGTTAGTATATAGTTATTTGACCAAGAAAGTTGATGTCTGACTTTTTCTTATCTTTAGCACTTCGATGACTAATAACGGGTAGTACATATTAAAGTTTCAGGAATTTTACATTTAAGAATTATGTAATATTTATTCATATTTTTCAAAAATCATTCTTCATGATGACAACACACCTTCGAAACTCGGTTTTTGGTCAAGATATTAATTTGCTACTGTTGGTCTAATATTAACAATTAATCTTTTATCTTCAAAAATCTGTTTTAATTTCGTTATTATCATATTTAGAAGTTGATTTACAAGCTGCTTTAATATTACTTGAGGATAAACTGTTCTGAAACTAATGGATGTGGTAGTTTAATGGTTACTGTCACTATTTGTTTTCGTCGGCTCGTGGGTTCAAGTCCTGATGCCACTCATGATCCGTCGTGTAACTGGAGCTCATGCACATTAAATACGTCGAAGTCCCGAGTTTTGGTATGGTATGGAAGCTTGAGAGAGAGGTACCAGCTAAAGAGTCGTCCTCATCACTTTACCGATTCTCAAAATTAAGAGATACATCGCTAATAGCATTCATGATGTTTCTCAGTGTGATGTTAATAAACAATTACATCACATCTCTGACCGGAGAGATTCTAAAAATGCCATTTTTAGTTATTGCAAAACACTATATACTTAAAATTATACATCAGTGAACCTGAAAATTTTTATAAATGTTTTTTTTTTTAAATACACATGCATAGAACAGATAATTCTAGACATTTTAAATGATATAGAAATTTTTTTTATGTTATAATAAAGAGAAAATTGCAAAGACATTTAAGGAAATTTTTCAGTGTCCAGAATTCGAACTACTATAACCTCCTACGTAAAAGTTATATTATCAAAATAATATTCTATTCCCTAGATAAGGTCACATTCTGTATTATACAATTTAGAAAAGGACAATAAATTTATTTTTCTTTTGATTTACTTCGTTTTGTGAAAAGTCTTAATTATTGCTTATATTTGTATAAAATGTCTTTTTGACAAAAACAAGTAATAAAAAAATTAAAGTCAATTCCCACTAAGTCAACAAAGAAAAAGTTTATCTGGTTTACTTTTTATTAAATAATTACATTTAATATAAATATGCATTTACATATGAAAGAAACACAATATTAAGTGGCAAATGAAATTTTTTTCCAGCGATCTATACGCTTCGTCACTGACGGTATTTATTCCTAAATTTTTATCCTTCTAAATATCTTACGTAAGAGAGATTTTTTTTCTCCCATATAAAACTAAAATTAATTATTTGAAAACCAAATAAAAATATTTTATGCTTCGACGAGATTCGATCCGAAGCCATGAAGATTCTACTCCGACGCTCTTCCAAATTTGCCATTGCAAGACAGATGACGTAGTAGGAGCATTGGCTTGTTTCTTAATTCATCCGGTAAATTAAATGGTCGGAATGCACTTTAGCCCATCCATCCTTGATGGCAGAAATAATTTGGCGATATTTTGCCAAATGTGGCTATCCTGGACCACTTCGCGGACTTAACATTCAGCCAAAAAAAATCGCCAAGTTCGGCAATTTTTGAAATTGCGCCAAGTGGTTAGGCTAAACTGTATTTTCGCCCATTTAAATTTAATTAATGAATTAAAATTTGAAAAAACTGTACTAACATCAAGTGTCGTCCACTACAAGCTTAAAAAATGTATTTGAACTTGGGTGGATGAGTAAAAAGTATTTTATTAGCGATTGAAAATTTGAACAAGATATATAAATATATATCGAGAAAGAATTAACTAATAGTAGTAATTTAAAAATATACTCTGACAATAATACCTTTCTTAGGTATGAAATTTTGAAGCCCGATAGGGTCACAAAATAGGCATTTGCTGGAAAAATTTACAGTAATTCAAAATCTTTTCTTCGAATGTGTATTGTTGTCTTACTGTATACGATTTTCCTTCCTTAAAACTGCATTAAATTGCATAGGGGCTTTTATATATAATAGCGTTTCATACATTGGAAAATACGGTACATTTTTTCTCACCCAAGAAGGACGAGTTCACTCAATACGTGTTTGGAGTCACAAAAAAATGTTTCCTCTAATGGATTTGGATAAAAATGAAATAGAAGTGAAAATCAAAGGGTAAAAAACTAAACAGTATTCTAAAAGAATTGAAACTACTAAGATTAATTTGTAATGAAATCGACGCATGCTCGCAATTTTTAGTTATTTTCAGATCACTGTATTATTAGATATTATGTCTTTAAGTCAAAAGTTGTAAATGATAATATTTTTATATAGAATATTTAACTATAGATAAACTGACATAAAAGTAGTTTTTAAATGTATAAGGTAAAATAAGACATCATCTAAGTCTGATCAAAGGGTAAGCAAAAAATAGTCCCAAACGTTCTGAACAAAAAAAAAAATTATTCTCTTTAAAAGAAAATGAGTATACGTTGCATCTTGAGCTAAGGAAAGAGTAATCTGAAATTTTTTTCTAAAAAAGAAAAACCGTTTATTTAACTAAAAATGTCTATTTTAATTCAAACATTCTTGAATATAGTTGTAATATTCATTCGAAGCAAATATAAAAATGCATAATTGATGAAAAGACAAATTTTTAACTAGTCATATTTACTACGCCAAAAAACTGAGTCACATATATATTTTGGAGAATTTAAAAATGTATCGTTTGGTTTTATTTTAACAACTGAACACAATATTATCGACGGCTTTAATTCTACGAGTATATCGTCTGCTTTAATATTTTATCGTTTGCTTTAATTTCAATATTTTAAAACCCACCATATTTTCATTGCATAATAATTTACATTGATTTTTTGTTATCAGATGTTGGTATCGTTTAGCGCGTAGAATCTTATAAGAAAATTTATGACTTCAATAATATTTCAGAAAGAATAAAAACTTTTAGTTATTTCCTGTGCAATTTCTTTTTTTTTTTTCTCTTTTATAAGTTTCATATTTTTTTCCTGTATTTTTATCTCCATCGAAGTTATAATTTTTTAATTAATAATTAGTAAGGTAATCCACCCTAATTACCTTACTAGTTTTGGATTAAAATCTGCTTCATGTGGATTTAAAGTTAGAAGAATCATTTAATGCAGAGGTTTCCAAACTTTTTTTTCTTGTGGATCACTTTCAAAGTTTTACTATTTTCGGTAGACCCCCTGCTGCTACATTTCTACTGTATTCCCAAAACTCCTAAAAAATATCACCCTAAATTGGAGGTGTTAAGAAGAAAAAAAAAAGTAGCACATTTTCTTGTTTTTTATTTATTAAAATAATACTTGTGGTTATATGTGCGTAAATAAATATTTTTAAACAAAAAGTACCTAGGTACCTAAAATTTAATCTTCCCTGGCTTTTTGTTCTCTTATAGAAGTTTCGAATAATTTCTAGTATTTAATTTTTACTAAATAACTACCTACTACACTCAAATAGTAAAACAAATATAATATGATTGACAAATTACAATATGCAATAAAAATATTTATAACAAATAGGCAGATGTTTACTTTTTCTGTCACTGCAAACACTGACATCGATTCATTCACAGTCACACTTTTATGTTCAAAATCCCGGAAAAAAATGAGTAACGTTTTGTTCTTGGCATTTGTATTTATACTAATGTAGATTGCAAGCACAGCGCAAGTCGCATTTCATCCCTTTGCAGGTCTAAACAAGCATCTCGGACGAGTGGGCGACACTTTGCAAGTCTCGACATGTGGTGTACATTTGTACTATGATCTATTGTTCTATTCAATTCTGTGTTTGAACTGAGTCTCGAATATTTTTTAGTACCTACCTAGTGAATGCCTACGTTGATAGGTAAATCCAAGCCAAAATTTTTGTTCTTTATTATGAAAACCAGACAATTTTTCGTGGATCCCCACTTAGAATTTGTGAACCCTTGTTTTCTTTTCACGTATACGTGGACCCCCGTGTGGTCTCCTATGGACACCTGGGGGTCCACCTGGACCACTTTGGCAACCTATAATTTAATGGTATCCCTTTACAAGTTTTCTCTATGATAAGCCAAGAAAATCGGTGTTTTTCTAAAAAGCCTTAAATTTCTTAATTTGCCATTTTAATAAAATTCTATAATAAATCAAATCATAAGACAATTTACTGTATAAACACTTAAGATTTCTCGTTTAATCGTATACAGAAGATTTACACTATTAGTCATAAATAATAATCAAGAAATGAGCAATGAGACACAAAATATGAAAAAATACTGAATATTTTCCCTCTGTAAACAGAAGAAATGAATTAAGAACAACGAAAGACAGTAAATGTCACATTAAAAAGCAGTTTTGCCTTATTCATTTTTCTTCATAAGCTATTTTATTGCTTCTAATTATTCTTTCTTTTCAATTTCCGCCACCTTTCAGTTTCAACCTTTTGTTTGTATGTATAGTTAAGGCGTAGGTAATTTTTGCTTTAATAGAATCGTTTCTGCTTTTATTCAAATGTTTGCTTTCTTAACGCCTTTGTTTCCTTACATAACTGGATGGCTACCGTTAAAATGTTCTGAGTGATAATTTACGTGATATTTGTAGGGCTTACAAATTACTTTTTATATATTTATATTTTTATTTATTTCTTGTTACTTTGGTCGTAAAAGATAGTAACATGAATTATATATTCACTTTTACATTTGATTAATTCGTAGTGCAGCCCTTAAATGAATCTTGTTTAAATGTTAACTCAAAAGAGAAACCATCATTTTTGTCACAGAACACCATTTGCAATATATTTGGTTTGGGAATTTTTTTAAAGTCACACAAGAAGGAACACGAGGGCTATTGGGGACGGACCTATTAGTTTTGAGCCTCGAGTTAAGTGACGAGGACGACACCTGGTCAAGCGCTTTCATCTCCTAACTTCCACACCACGACAATGGGAGGACAGTGATCCTCGACAAATTTAACGAGCATTAGTCTCATCCACACGATGAGTGTTTATTTGTATCTAGGCTCGAACCTAACGCTCGGGGAAAATTGCCGGCTGTGAATCCGCGACCATGATCTCTGGGCTACGGAAGACACATTTACAATAGTTTTCATAATTATAAGGAAAATGGATGTTGTAATTTAACAAAGAATTGACAAAACTAGTATTAAAATAAATATAATTTTTATTGATTGAAATTATATGTGATAAAAATTATTTATAAATTTTATCTCCTATCTTTTTGATGAAACCAAAATACTGTCAAAATGCAATTTGTTAACCAATTTATAATTAGATGGATAATCAACATTACTTACAGTTATTATTAGCTGACCAATGGGCTATTGTATTCGATAGGCTGTAAATTGGCGTACCAGATCACTTTTCAATTTTTTAAATATGTAAATTGGATATTTTATAAACATAATCTATTTCCTGATTTCGTGGTTATATCATGGTTACGACTTAATGTTAAATTTTCCCACATTTTTTTTATATTAAATTTAACAATTTACCATTTCCTTTCATTTTATGTATATTTAGCTTACAATATATTCAGTTTAATGAATGATCGTTTCCTTTAATTTTAATTGCATGCAGCTTATATTACATTCAAATATATATCTAATTTTAATTGTATATAGCATGAAATATATTTTGTTTAACAATTTATATCATTTCCTTCAATTTCATTTCCATTCACCGTAAAATATATTCAGTTTAATAATAATTTAACATTTTCCTCCATTTTAATTACATGTATAGCTTACATAATATTCAGTTTAATAATTTACATATATCTATGTGTGTGTGTATGTACATATATATTTATATATATATATGTTTATGTATGTGTATATTTCTCAAGTTTCGCTTCAGTCTTAACTACAATTATTTCAAGTATATTAACTTTATTAATAATAATAATTTATCGTTTGCATAATTTTAATAACATGTAATTTATATTATTGTCCATAACAGTATTTCATCGTTTACTTTGATTCTAATTTTTAGTTGAGCAATTAAAAAAATGAGTTAGCACCTTGAGATGAGTGTGTGGCTAAATCTGTTTTCATAGACATTTCCATAGAGCTCTTTTTTTTTTTTTTAGTTAGAATTTCATGGCTTCTGTTTTCATAATAGCACATTGAGTCATATCTTTTGGCATACTTTCAACAAGTTCTTTCAAATATTCTGGATCAATAACCTCCTATATTGTATGAATTTATCCCTTCGACGGTTACGAAAATGAAGAGTCTTCGCTCTTTTATTACGTGCAATGCTACGATTATACGGTCACTAAAAGTAGCAGCCGTTTTCCCCCTAGTTGTTTCTGAAAATATCACCATTTCCTGAGGGTGGTACAGACAAATCTCTCTTAAGAGATAGTCTTCAAATAATTATTTAGGTTACATCAATTTAATATTTACTACAATAACTGCTCGCACTTTTTACAATTAATTAAATAATAAATATTATAAATAATATACCAAAATATCTAAATAAATACAAGCTATCTTAAACTTCATGAAACATTTAAATGTTATATTCTCCTGAAACTTTTTTTCTTGTGAGTGATGGACTCTATAACATGGAATTATTCATGGTATATAACAGGTCAATTGAAAAGTCCCCGGCCTACCATAGTAAAACACATTTTTCTGGCAAAATTAGTTTTTTTTTTATTCAACATAACTCTCTTCAAGGGTGATACACTGATTATAGCGACCCTCCAACTTTTCGATACCATTTTTGTAGTACGATTTGTCCTTTGCTTCAAAATAGGCCTCAGTTTCGACGATCACCTCTTCATTCGACGAAAATTTCTTCCCAGCGAGCATTCTTTTGAGATCTGAGAACAGGAAATAGTCGCTGGGGGCCAGATCAGGAGAATACGGTGGATGAGGAAGCAATTCGAAGCCCAATTCAGGGATTTGTGCCATCGTTTTCATTGACTTGTGACACGGTGAATTGTCTTGGTGAAGCAGCACTTTCTTTTTCTTGAAATACGGCCGTTTTTCGGCGAATTCGTCCTTCAAACGGTCCAATAACGCTATGTAATAGTCGCTGTTGATGGTCCTTCCTTTTTCAAGGTAGTCAATGAAAATTATTCCATGCGCATCCCAAAATACAGACTCCATAACCTTGCCAGCTGACTGTTGCGTTTTCCCACGCTTTGGAGCGGGTTCATCGTGTGCAGTCCACTCGGATGACTGTCGATTGGACTTCGAAGTGAAATGATGGAGCCATGTTTCATCCATTGTCACATATCGACGCAAAAACTCGGGTTTATTACGCTCGATCCTCTTCAAACGCTGCTCCGAATCATCAACTCGTCGTTGTTTTTGGTCAAAAGTGAGCTCGCGCGGCACCCACTTTGCACAGAGCTTTCTCATACCCAAATATTCGTGAATGACATGATGTACACGTTCAGTTGATAACTTTAGAGTGTCTGCTATTTCATTCAATTTCAATTGACGGTCATTCAAAATCATTTTGTGGATTTTTTTAATGTTTTCGTCGGTAACAACCTCTTTTGGGCGTCCACCGTCTTCGGTGCTCATTTCACCACTTCTAAACTTAGCATACCAATCCTTGATGGTTGATTTTCATGGGGCAGTGTCCGGAAACTCGGCATCAAGCCAAGGTTTTGCTTCAACTGTATTTTTTCCCTTCAAAAAGCAATATTTTATCAGCATGCGAAATTCCTTTTTATCCATTTTTTTCACAATAACAAAAATTGCTTCACTCAAAGTGCTATAATTCACAAACTAATGATCCGACAGCTGTCAAATTTATACACGTATCTTTTGAGAGTTAGGGCTAACTAAAAAACATATGGATTTAATTCTTGTAGCGCCATCTATGTGTCAGGCCGAGGACTTTTCAATTGATCTGTTATATCATTAGAAAACTTACTCATCAACAGAATTATTTAACTCAGTAATAAACTCGTTCCAAATTACTCAAGATATATATATCTGCCAGATCAACAACTACTGGATTGGTAACATTTACCTTAATTATTCATAAAATTTCACGATAACCATAGTGTCATCTGCGTGCTATCAAATCAACTGTATTTTGCTACTAGGTAGCGTTTGTAACACAAACAACGCCTACAACCATGAACGAACGAGCTTATTTCGTTCTTTACCATCAAAGGGCTTATCTTCAACATCTTCAAATGAATTATATTACCTATATAAAAATGTTTTCACACCTTTTCTGATTAGGGTTTCAAATATTTTCCACAATATTTATTTCTGGGGAATCAGGTAGTTTCTATATAATATTGATGATACTAACCTCAAAATATATTTTGAAGTTCTAGAAGTGTATCAATAAGTTCCATTTCAATGAAGTTAAGAATAATTATACTCTCTAAAGCTTAACAATGTGCTAAAATTTGCTCGTCTTAGATTCATACATACTTCAAAGTGTTCATATTAGAATTCACAATAACTAAATCTATTTTTAGTTTGTTGAAACTGGTCACCAGAACATCAAAACACTTACCTTTAAAATGCCTGCTCCATCTGTTGTCTTTGTTTTTCCTAAGATCATACCGATAACAGCTAAACTCCTTAGACCCAAGGTCAACTTTGAACCATAAACTTTAGAATAATTTTGTATCAATCGGTTCTAAATACATGAAAAAGTACTAAAAAATGTTAAAATAATTATATTAATTTTTATTTTTGAGAAATTAAGCTTCACCTGGAGGAGACATTGGGACAAAGTAACATCATAATGTTAATATGAAATCTTTCTTTAATCTTTATTTATTTAGTAATTCATAATAATTAGCATAATGTAATCATATGCTCAAAAATCAAAATATTCCTGACCGAACTGTTTTCAGAAGAGTCCTAATTTCCATAATTTATCATTCGTTTTTTTTTCTGTCTCTCTTTATTTTATACTATTAAATAATTTCTCAATTTTAAGTAGTTTCTAATTGAAAACTAGTGATTTCCAAGAAATGTAGTCTGAAAGTACGGGAATTCTAGTTTTTTCTACCCAATACATTCGAACTCTGGGAAATTTCAAATTAGACATAATTACAGTGATTATTAATTATGTTTCATTTCATTTTCTGACAGATACAGATTCTTTAATGTATCCTTTAAATATCTACATTTGCTGAATTCAGCTAGCAAATAAAGAATATCATTCGGAGCTGAAATATAGGTCATAATTATAGTTTCAAATCGATTGATTTTGATAGCCATTGACCCAATGTCTCCTACAGGCGACACTGTGTTCTAAATCAGAAGTGGGAAGATTTGAGTAAGAAATTAATAATGTTGTATATAAACAGCAAGTTTAAGGAATTCAACAGTGTTTATAATAATTTTTTATTACACAAATAATAAAAAATATGAACACTTAGAGAGACGCAAGCGTATAATTTTTTTTCTCTCGGAAAACACCATTTTCATTTTACCATAAATAACCTTCGAATGCAAAATGTTCACTAAAAATCATTTTTTTTCAGACCCGTCATCTAAAATTGATTCTGAAATTTTTTGAGATCATTAATAAAAAAATAAATCGAGATAAAAAAACCAACATTTTTAAATTTTATATGGTGGCAAAGTTTATTAAAAAGAATTATTGAAATATTAGTTAAAACTGGTCGCAAATATCTAAATATTGCATTGTTAGGCAAGTAAGAACGGCTCCCAAAATTTCAGAGCTCTAACTTGATGGGAAGTTGATTAAATTAATGATAGAAAGTTTGATGACACACAGATACGCACACAGACAGACACACGCCAAGTGAAATACATAAAAACGTAAGAACTAACTAAAATTAATTCATCCAGTAAATTAATGGTTGGAATGCAGTTTAACCCAACCACCCTTGGCGACAAGAATTATTTGGCAGTATTTTGCCAAATGTGGCTACCCTGTTCCGTTTCACGGATTTAACGCTCAGCCAAAAAAAAAAAAAAAATCGCCAAGTTTGGTGCCGATTTTTGAAATCGTGCCAAGTGTTTGGGCTAAACTGCATTATTAAAGAAAATATTAATTAAAACTTGTCGCAAATTTCTAAATATTGCATTGTTAGGCGAGTAAGAACGGCTCCCAAAATTTCAAAGCTCTAGCTTGATGGGAAGTTGGTTAAATTAACGATCGAAAATTTGATGACACACACACACACCAAGTGAAATTCAGAAAAACGTTTTAATTAAGTAATCCTGGGTACCAATGACGCCTTTTATTTAACTTGGCGGCATTTTTTGAAAGTGTTGTTTAATGTCTCCTATAGATGACGCTGGGACTGAGGAGTTTAAAATCATCTGTTTGATTAAAGCGAAATATCGGGTGCCCCTACAGCAACTCTCGGAAAAAAAATACTCCAGCTTAGGAAAGAGATCACCGAAGTAGTGATATGTAATGAAGTAGAGTTAATAAAAGGATTAAAATATTCTAAAGCACTACTTATAAATCGTTATCGCATTCCAATCCCCATGGGCCCACGATATCGATACTTCACTTGAACCCATCTGGTCTATAGATTGAAACGTCTCACATCCAAAAAGGTAACATTTTGTTAGACCTCGTAGTCGGCAATCAACTTTAATACACTTTTTCTTTGTATCAGTTTGCTTTAGTTGGTTTATGTTGGCTTTTTATTCTTTTTGATACATTTTGTGAAAGAACAATAACTTAGAATGCATGTAACTGTTGTTGCTAAACTTGTTCCTTTTAAATTTCGGACGATTTCGGAGGCAAACATTTATAATAGAGCAATGAAATAGTGGATGTATTATTTGGTTCTGAAAGACCAAAGTTTTACTATCGTTTTACTGTACTTCCTACAACTATTTTAGATATTTGAGTTTCTATAGCTGTTCGGTAAATCGACATTTCACTTCTACGGGAAACTATACTCTTCGCACTTTAATTCTTTTAAGTTTATTTTCTGTAAATATTTCAAGTAATGACAGTTGGAAAGGAGACAAGTTTGAGACTCTAAGCCCTTTTGGTGAAGTCTGTTCCTTTGGCCTTTTTTCTACCCGTTCGATAAAATATCGGAGCTAGTAAATGTACCATATTCTAAAAATCCAGTTTTAATTCTCTTCAGTTCATTTTATAGCCGTTTTGTGAGATAACAGTACAACTTCGAAGAACATTTTTAGATTAACATAAATTTTACAAACTATTTATGAACTTATAAGGCTTCAAAACTAAATGCTAAAGTTTTGTTGGTGCATAATTTTACTGTCAAAGGTCATTTTATACAAATATAAGCAAAAACTAAGACTTTCGGCAAAACGTGATAATTCAAAAGGAATTATATATATATATATATATATATATATATATCTGTAAGCGAAATACCGCTGACTGACTCATCACGAGATGTCAAAGACTATACAACCGATTGACTTGAAATTTAGCATAGTTACTCATTTTGCGATGTAGACGCTCACTAAGAACGGATTTTACGGAAGTCTTATCCGAAATGTAATTTTCATCCGTTATTCTACTCTTATCCGTCGGTTATGTAATTTTGGTGACTTTATCGCCAAAAATGATATGTCCGACGAAAAACGATATATATTTTTTATATGTATACTGTGTATTGTCACCAATTAAGTTCACTTGGTGAGATTTCCGCGTGCGGAATGGAAAAATAGAAATAATTTTATATTGAAGCCCTGATGGAGGATTGGCAAGAATTTGGCGAAGGGACTCTGTATGTGAAATTTCGGGCATGTCGAAAATAGGAAACGTACAGATTTAGCGATAGAAATAAATGAGTTTGGAATCCCACGGTTGGTGAAAGTGTAGTTTAGCCCCAAATCTTAGCGGGATTTTGAAAAATACTAAAATGGTTACTTCATCCGGAATAGCGTGAACGTAAGACAATCTTCGTTTACTGGAGGACCTCGCTACATGCATGAACGAAGAGGCTATGACATACGTAAGATATTTTGGACGTCCCGACTAGTACGACTCATTTTTAGGTTCGCAGTCACATGCAATCCTAAATGGTCAGAAATCAAAATGTCTTGAGGAAAGGACAAAAATCTTATGACGGAAATGATGCCATTGCGGGGGTATTTCATTTGAAAGTTAAGTACTTGATGAATATTCTGACAAAAGGTTTCATCTTTGGCCATACTAGGTGTAACATGTATACGGCAGAATGAATTTTAGCCATATTATATATATATGGGGTGACTTTTTACTAATTTTTTTTATATTTTTCTCATATATTTGAATGTCGAGGATAGCCTTTATTGTAGATAGTCAATTTCTTAAATTTTTAAATTTAGATTATCATTAAAGTTTTAAAAATTGAAAATTTTCTTGATATCATGCGTATAGGTTCCAAAATAATATATTATCTTCTGTCCAGCGAAGCGGACGAGTATCAGCTAGTATATATATATATATATATATATATATATATATATATACATTCTTATCTTAGGAATAGACTATTATTTTGATAATGTAATCCTTACTTAGGATGCTATGATAGATCGAATTCTCAACACTGGTTTTTCTTATAAAGTCATTGCAATTTTCGCTTAACTGCAATTAGAATAATAATAAGAAACTTCTTATCAATATAAATTATCAAGAATCATCTGTGATTTGTTTCGATATTTAAAAAATATATACATACAAATTTATTTTCATTGATACATAACATTTCAAGATATTTTGTGTTGCAGTAATAATAAATGTCGTTTTTAGAGCCTTTTCGGTCAGAGAAACACATGATCAAATAATATTAAAACAGCTGTAATCCATCCTCTAAAAAAAAAAAAGAAGCAAAATTCAAACAAGGTTTTGAAGGTAAAAGTGTGATCTTTAGAAGGAATGGTTAAAACTGTTGAAAACAATTTTTTTTCAAGGTGTCTAGAACATTAATATTTTGTTTCAGTCAATAGTTGAAAGTTTGTGGGTTTATTGAGATAATATATGAAAATTGTCTTTTGCCCATATATTAAATATCAATTTCTTCAAGAAAACTATAGTTATCATTAATTTCAAATTATGACACCAGCTCCTACAGTCACCACACTTACATAAATATACACTCAATATAAAACGAAATACACCTACAAGGAATTGTTAGACTGAAATGATATTTGAAAATTATTTTACTAGTTATATGAATAACAAGAAAATATTAAATGTAAACTTAGATATTACAAAATATATTGGTCACGATACAAAATCTTCACAACGTTCAATAGAATGTTGGGCATCCTTATTTCTAATACATTCGGCATTATAATAATGTATTCCGTTAATAATAATATTTAAGAAAACATAAAATATTTATCTCATTTAGTTTCATTAATAAACTTGTAGTTTAATGTTTTTATTCATATTATTATTTGTGAAAATTTGGTTAAACAACTCAAGAAATTGCTGGAGACCAGAAGCTGATAAATTGATTGGAAATATGTTAAAACGAATACTTTAATCCGTTTTACTGTCTCCAAATTTCACAACTGAAACGCTGCTGTATTGATCGAAAACATTTATGGAATTCAGCTTAATAAAGTGAAATTCTGTTGCAAAGTAAATAAAAATTTTTCTCAGCTGTCGAGAGATGAAAGGACAAGTCAATAGCAACTTTCGTACAACACTTAGTCTGTGACCTTCAAGGCGTAATTTGATTTGCACGAACATAAATATATTGCAGCCGATTATGTGAGAAGTTCCAATTAATTACAAGTGGCGTCATGGAAGAATTCCAGTAAGGGATTTGATTTTAAAAGAAGAAAAATAATATGAATTAAATTCAAACTTCTCTATGATGCGTATCAAATTAATTATTTTTCTTTTGAATTAATTTCTCCTTTAAAAAAATGCAAAAGAATTTCGAATTTCTTTTCTGTACTAACGAAATAAATTTCTAATAAAAAAAAAGATTTTTATTTATAACTTAGTGAATAGCGTTCTTTTATGAAATAAGAACTCTAATAAGTGAGTTAGAACTTTAATAAGATAATAATAAGTATTCTCCTGATCAGCCATGTACCGTGTTTGATGTGCGTTCAAACTGTTAAAATTCGAAGTCCCCCCCTTCCTGAATGTAAGGTATGGAAGTTTATAGAGAGAGAACTCAGGTAGCATCTTCGTTATTTCATCGAATTTCGAATATGAGAAGTTTATCGCTATGTTGATTGTAAGTCCTTGTGTTGCTTCCTTAATAAACAAACAAGAAAAAATCCATCGATTAATAATTGTAATCTCTTTTTTATACCTTAATATATTTTGCAGTTATTGGTGTAGGATGGTTGGATCCATAAAACTGGTCTAAACACACAATTTCCATTCCAAAGTATTGGACAGTAATTATATAACATTGCTTTGTTTTTGTTTTTTTATTTTCTTTTGAGGTACATTTTTTGTGTGTTGGGAGAGGTTAGTTTTATATTTAACTAAAGGTTTTTATTTTTAATTAATGGTTTATGTATGTTATTATTAAAATTATTTTGTACAACTTGTGTTTCAGTAAGTTTTAGCTATTTTCGTTATAATATTTTGTATCTTCTTTTATTTAAAACATTTTTTTTGCATTTTTATTTTGAGAATTTGCTGCACTTTGTATTTAAATCTGTATTTTTTTTTTTTTTTAGGTTTTTTTGTTTTAATAAATACTTCATATTTGTTTCTATAGGTTTTAATCTCTACTGAAAATGGTTTTGTATAGTGAAAATTGTCTCTTTAATTTTGGTAATTATTTACACTGTTATATATATACATATACATAATTATGGATATAACAGATAATAACATATTTTTAAGCAGCGTATAATATTTAATAACCGAAAGTATTGAAAAAAATAGAATTAACCCTTATCTAACGTTTAACACATTTACTTCACTCACGTAATTATGTCATTTTATTTTCTAAGCGCTTTCATTAAGCGGAAAAAAACACCCCAGCATATTTTGTTCGAAATTGCTTAAATCAATTATTTTCGCTCCCATGGATTTAGATTAGTTTTTAATCTCTAACCTTAGAGTTCTTACAGAAGTCCATTCCGTTTTCAAAATAAATTAACATAAAAATTCTATGAGAGTTTTTATTATGATTCACTTACTAAGCAAAATGGAGAGCACTTCAAAAATTTTCTTTATTAAAACTAAATCCGCTGTTTTTTGCGTAATTTACCGAAATCTGTTTCAGACTCTAGCCCTTTTCAGTCAACTTTTGTAATTGAAGGATATCCGGATGAAAATTATTATCTCTCATTCTTATAGTCCACTGAAGCAGAAAATACAATCTACGCTTTCTCTAAAAAGTATGGTTATTAATTAGTACGAGCAACGTGAGTTTTTACTCGAATTTCATGGCAAAGTTATTAGAAACAAAACAATATTTCTTAAGACATCGTCTGATGAAAATGAAAATTAAATTAAGGATGGAAGCTGCTAGAATTTGTCAAGCATCAAGCTGAAGTTTCTCTTCTTCATTTTTATAATACACTTATCTAATTCTTATGCTTGCTTTTTAATTAGATTTGAGTTCTTTGTTATACACGTATTCTACTCAAAAAATGTTTTTCGATAGTATTAGAAATTTCTTTCTTTTGTTTCTAGTATTACTACAGTGATTTTAATACGTTTTTATTCGAGTATTTTGATTAAGGTTTCTCGCGTAAGAAACTTAAAAACTGTAGTTTTATATAAATTTATAATTAATTCTATTATGTCAAATAGTTTTTTTTTGTCAATATTTTTTTCTTATGTTTCATAATATGTTTTTAATATATATTCGATAGAATGGTGCACTTATACACGTTGTTTTTATTTCATTTTGTTTCTGTATCTAAGGATATCTGTGGAAAGATTAATATTTTCAGTTATCCAGATTGAATGTTTTTTCATCAATATCGTATTTAAAGTAGCACGGAAAAACCTGTACATTTTTGAATCACTGTGAAGTGACAAATTCGACATCCAATCACTTAACTTCCACACCACGCCGATGGTAGGACTTAGTACCTAAACTGATTTAACGTGCGTCAGACATTATATGACGTTTCCTCAATGAATGAGGATAGGAAGCCATAACTCGACTGAAGGAACCCCAGCTGCAAACTCCAAGCAGGGTCATTCGACTAACGCGGCCCTGTAAATTGCCTTGATTTGATTGATTGATTGATTATATTAACGGGGACTAGAAACAACACAAAGGCTATTATCGAAGGACCTCGCAATTTTAAACATCAGTCAAATGACTAAAGTGACACCTGGTTCCTTCCTTTTAACAAATTCCACACAACGCCAATGAAAGAACTTCAATATCTACATATGTAACATAACTACAGCCCGAAAGGACTTAAGTATCATCAGGACTTGAACCAACGTTTCAACGAAACAACCCCAGCCGTGAGTATTCGACAAGGACCACTGGGTTATAGTGACCCCAACAGTTTTTGAAACAGTCCTCGAAGTGTATAGAAAGGTCACTTAGGAATGTTGATATTTGCTTGCGTCCTCCAACGATGTCCTCTTAGGAACATTTTCACATTTTTTTGTTTTGTTTCTGGAATTAAAATGTGTAGTGTATCATAAGTTATATCTTCCTTTTTCAAATTTACTACTTTGAACCTTGTAGTTGCCCTTTTTCTTCGTATATCTCCTTTAACAATGGCTAACCGACCACTTTATAAGTCCGCGACCTAGACCACTAAGTCACCGCTACCACCTGGCAGGAATAGTGTGTGAGTGGGAGTGTGTATAAAAATGTGAGTACGAGCGGATTTGTATGAGAGATTGCGTGAGTGTATGCTTTTAATAAATATTCTTCTTCATATTGATTTTTTACTGTTAAATCCTTAAAATATTTCATAAAAATATTTCATTTTCTTAAAAATATATTTTTCATTCATTTCTTCTCTAAATGCAGATTTTGAAATTACTCTGGATAAGGAAAATTTCAATATTTGCTTAAAATTAACATAATAATAATCAAACTCAATTCAGTTAAAGAAAGAGAGAAGACATTAACTAAATTTAAAATTTATTCACGGAAGTTTACAATAACAGGTCAATTGATAAGTCCCCGGCCTGACATATAGATGGCGCTACTAGAATTAGATTCATATGCTTTTTAGTTAGACCTAACCCTCAAAAGATGCGTGTATAAGTTTGACAGCTGTTGGATTATTAGTGTATGAATTATAGCATTTTGAGTGAAGCAACTTTTGTTATTGTGAAAAAAATGGATAAAAAGGAATTTCGCGTGTTGATAAAATATTGCTTTTTGAAAGGAAAAAATACAGTTGAAGCAAAAACTTGGCTTGATGCCGAGTTTCCGGACACTGCCCCAGGAAAATCAACCATCAAGGATTGGTATGCTAAGTTTAGAAGTGGTGAAATGAGCACCGAAGACGGTGGACGCCCAAAAGAGGTTGTTACCGACGAAAACATTAAAAAAATCCATAAAATGATTTTGAATGACCGTAAATTGAAATTGAATGAAATAGCAGACACTCTAAAGATATCAAATGAACGTGTCCATCCTATCATTCACGAATATTTAGGTATGACAAAGCTCTGTGCAAAGTGGGTACCACGCGAGCTCACTTTTGACCAAAAACAACGACGAGATGATGATTCGGAGCAGTGTTTGAAGATGATCAAGCGTAATAAACCCGAGTTCTTGCGTCGATATGTGACAATGGATGAAACATGGCTCCATCATTTCACTCCGAAGTCCAATCGACAGTCATCCGAGTGGACTGCACACGATGAACCCGCTCCAAAGCAGTGGGAAAATGCAATAGTCGGCTGGCAAGGTATGACGTCTGTATTTTAGAATGCGCATGGAAAAATTTTCATTGACTATCTTGAAAAAGGAAAGTCTATCAACAGCGACTATTACATAGCGTTACTGGACCGTTTGAAGGACGAAATTCCCGAAAAACGGCCACATTTGAAGAAAAGGAAAGTGCTGTTTCACCAAGACAGTGCACCGTGTCACAATTCAGTGAAAACGATGTCAAAAATCCATGAATTGGGATTCGAATTGCTTTCTCATCCACCGTATTCTCCTGATCTGGCCCCCAGCGACTATTTCCTGTTCTCAGATCTCAAAAGAATGCTCGCTGGGAAGAAATTTTCGTCGAATGAAAAGGTGATCGCCGAAACTGAGGCCTATTTTGAAGCAAAGGACAAATCGTACTACAAAAATGGTATCGAAAAGTTGGAGGGTCGCTATAATCGGTGTATCACCCTTAAAGGGAGTTATGTTGAATAAAAAAAAAACTAATTTTGCCAAAAAAAATGTGTTTTACTATGGTAGGTCGGGGACTTTTCAATTGATCTGTTACTTTACTACAATGCTCAAATAAATTCACGGACAAAAAAATTAGCACACCAAGAAATAATTGAGGGATCGTAATGACACTTGGCATGAGGATAGATGTCAGGGCGGTACGCACGTTGTTAGAAATGCAGCGTGATTGCGCATTACGTATAGCCGGTAGAGGGCGTTTAACGTTATTCTCCATGGAGTATAAAATAGGTAACTAAATCTTCTTTGAGTATGCCGAATTCTTTACAAAGGAAGATCTGAGGTAGACATGCCATTACGCCGTTTTCGAAGACAATATGTGCAGCTGTCGAGTTTGAGAGGGGGAGAATCATCGGCATGATGGAAGCTGGTTGGGCAGCTAGGCGAGTAGCTTGTCAATTAGGCAGCTCTGAGTGTGTTGTGAGGAGGTGTTGGGACCAGTGGATCCAAGAGATGTTATTTACACGAAGATTAGGCTCAGGACGCCCTCGACAGACCAGTCGTTGAGAAGACCGCCACATCGTAAGAAATGCACGCGTATATCCAACTGTTTCGTCGGCCATCATCCAGGCACAGGTAGCAACTTCACTATGAGCCCCTGTGTCTTCTCGAACCATACGAAGGTGCCTGACTGAAGGACTTTTGTGATCGCGGCGCCCATTACATGTACTGCCCTTGACACCCATCCATCGACTCCTCCGTTTGGAGTGGTGCCACGCACAAGGAAACTGGACTGCAGCGGAATGGAACCAGGTCGTCTTTAGTGACGAATCCAGATTCAATCTCAGCAGTAATGACAATCACGTTCGTATGCGGAGACCCCGTGGTGAATGCCTCAATCCTGCGTTTGCTTTACAGCGACACACCGCTCACACAGCTGGTATGATGGTATGAGGTGCCATTGCCTACAATACACCGTAACCCCTAGTATTGATCCGTGGCACCATGACAGCTCAGCGGTATGTTCATGACATCCTGCAATCACATGTGTTGCCACTCATGCAACGGCTCCCATGAGCCATTTTTCAAAAAGACAATAATCCGCTTTTCACGGCAAGGGTGTTACAAGACTATCTCCGCACTGTTACTACCCTTCCTTGGCCTGCCCGATCCCTAGATTTATCTCCAATCTAGCATAACTGGGATCATTTGGGACTGCGAGTTGGGCATCCCACGAGTTTGAACGAACTAGAGGCAAGGTTACAGCAAATATGGAACGAAATGTCTCAAGACATCTTACAAAAACTTGTATGCCTCATTGCCTGATTGTATCGCATCGTGCAATCTCGCTACAGGGGGTTCAACAGGGTATTAAATCCTCCGTTCTTCTGCCTTTTTCTCTGAAATAAAATATTCTTTTTGTTCGACTTTCTAATCATTTACTTATACCAAAGTAGTCATTAGGCATGTAAAATTTCGTTTCATTTTGACGACTCCTTCTTGGTGCGCTAATTTGTTTGTCCATGAGTCTATATAAACATAATACATAAAAATAATCACATTTAAAATTAGACAAAAGTTCTGAATTACGTTTCTATTGTTAACGTAAATATCTAAAAACTAATAATGTTTTAATATTTGAAAATAATTTTTTTTTCGCAACTGTATTCACTTTTTCAGAGCTCTGTGCTTAAAATAGTATACCAGAAACATTTCAGATGGGCAATAACATTGTTCTTATCACTTGTTACAATGATATATTTTGGCATCAATCCTTTTTCCATCAAGGAAATTGGTGCGAACAACACACTTCTTTTTCATTTTTCCCATTATTTCTTCTTCGTAGACTACCATCGGTAGCATTCAACTGCCTTCTTTGCAAAGTGTTCGCCACTACACTGCGATGTTCCATTTCTTACTTATGCTTAGTATGAACAGTGGTATGTTGTGACAGCAATTGAATAATTTTTAGGTAGGAAACAAAAAATAATTTAAATACATCCTACTGGAACGATTCATTTCGGCATTCCTACTTCCTTTTTCTGGCATCTATGAAATAATGCGAACAATATGATGTTCTTGTTCATTCTTTCTGTTTTTATCTTCTTCGTAGTTCACTATCAGAAACATTCAAATACATTCTTTGTAATGTGTTCGCCAGTACACTGCCCTGTCACATTTCGTAACTCCTCTACCCCTAAAACGCTAAATGAGAATCTTGCATTGTTCGCAACAGTGCTGGAAGTCTTCTGTCGGTGGTGATAAGTAAATCGGAAAAAGAGCAAGAGAAATCAAATTTCGTAGTTGGCGAACATTCTTTGCAAAGTGTTTGCCACTACACTGTTCTGTTACATTTCGGAACTCCTAAACCCCTAAAATGCGCCATGCAAAATTTCCATTGTTCGCAACAGTGCAGGAAGTCTTCTGTCGACGGAGATAAGTAAATCTGAACAAGTGCAGGAGAGAAATCAAGTTTCGTAGTTGAAGAGGAACAATCTCGTCATCAAAACAAACTAATTATTATCTTCTTCTGCCATATTCTTCTAATGACTGTATGTGTACTAATACCAATACCACAGGTGCACACTCATTCTCAATGTGCCTATTTGCACGTACTGGAATGTGGCAAATTGAGAAGGCTACAAGAGTTTGGAGCAGGATGAATATCATAGGTCAATTGATACGAAGAAAATTTTTATACAATTATCGTAGTTATTTCTTAGTAACTTAACAAAACTTTACTATACACCTTCAAAGTTTCTAACTCAAAAGGCACTCTATTATCACTTGCCAAACATTGTATATATTTTTTAATCGTTGCGCACTTTTTCGATATCTTTTGGATGAAGTAGAAGATGTGGCCATTAAACAACGAGATTGAAGTTGTAAATCATTTTATTTTGATATCAAATGTACTTACTTATTATCAACTTTTATATATACAACTCCTCTACCCCTAAAACGCTCCATGCGAATCTTACATTGTTCGCAACAGTGTTAGAAGGCTTCTTCTGTCAGCTCCTACAGGACTCGTGAAACTTTCGCTTTCACAACTTCAAAGGACTCAAATCTTATTCCTCTTATTACAGATTTCAATTTAGGAAACAGATTAAAGTCACATGGCACAAGATACAGTGAATAAGGTGGAGGGTCTAACACTAAGAGACTATGCTCAGAAGAAAACCTCTAGACAGACGATGCGGAATGAACTAGGGAATGGTTTTGGTGAAAATGTTTGCCTTACGCATTCTTTGTCCATTGCTGCAGTATTAGTAATAGCACGAATACTGAGCCCTATGGATTGAAATCTCAGATCGAATCAAATTGCTAATTTTTTTGATTATCGTCAGTCATTTTCGAAGAGGAAACACATTTCCGGCGTGAATAATCTTCAACGTCTTCTCGACAATCTTGTGAAAACACTTAAATCACTCAAAAATACCTGCACGTGATAAACATTCAGTGTCATACACTTATTTCAATACATATTAAGTTTCCATAGCAGCATTCTCAAGTTTCATATGAAAGTTCGCAACAATTATTTGCTGACTTATCCTTTTCCTGACAAAATAAAAATAACTGTAATGCGAACGAAAACTACGGGTTTACAGATTTGTTTACAGAAACAAGAGGCTCTGCGTTCGAATTAGTTTAGTTTTTCATCAACGTCGCACTAGAAGCAATACGAGGGCAATTGGCGATGGACCTCGTAATTTTGAACCTCATTCAAGTGACGGGGACGACATCTGAGCTGGCAACACCTCTCCTAACTTCCACACCATGCCAACGGGATGTCTTTTGGCACCAACAAATTTAACGTGCATCATCCATGGTTAAACTGCGGGTCTTTTGCAGCTATGGTTCGAACTCTCGACTGAACGAAAACCACCTTCCACTAATCCAAAACTATGACTACTAGGCTGCTACGGCCCATTCATTTCATCAGATAGAAAAGGCTTTACGTTAAACAGCTGTCAGTCACTGGAATTTGGCATGTGCGTACTTTTTCTGTTGCAGCGGCAGTCTCATTACCTAATAGTTACACTTTCAAATTTCATTTGCATAGATGAATCAGATTCGTTACAGAGAGGTCACTTGAATAGGAATGTCGAATCACATTGACTCATAAATTATTTTTTCTGAAAAAAACAATGCACCAGCTTTCTTTGATATACTTAACCTAATACTCGTAGTAACTATTTTTTTTCTCAATGTGATTCAAAGGGAAGGTAGATGCCTGGATAGAAAATTAATTTGGTTTAATTTGTAGAGTTATTCATATACGTTACGTTAGATTAATTATGTGCTTCCCCAATCGGGGCAATATTGTACTTTAAATATACCTATTAATAATTAATTCAGAATATTTTATTATTATTACGAACAAAAAATATATTTCATAATGTTGCTGGAAAATATATAAATTCATCTAAAATATTAAACGTTATACTATTTTTGTACCAATTAAATTGTGCTTCAGTAATTCAATATTAGGTTATGAACAGTATGATCGAATTAAAAGCCCTAAAATATTTTATTCAATTCCTCCAGAAATTATTTCAACTGGAACACTGAATTCTTTTCTAATATTAATTTACATCTTAGCAAATGAAATCTTCAAATTGTAATTGGAATAATTATACTAACATAAAATAAAAATTCACAAACAGGCTCCGATTCTTGGAGGAAAAAGTACTTGAAGTATATATTCAAAAAAAAATTTCTCACAGTTAATTAAAATAGCTTAAGGCAGAAATAATTTTTTACCTTCTACTAATTTTTGATATATTATCAGAAAAAAGATTTTTCTTTTATCAAGTGATAATTTTAATTATTTGTAAATATTTAAAATCTTTTGGTAATATAATGAAACATACAAGAAAATGTTAAAAATCTTAATTCCTTAAATATTTTTTAGAAGCATTTTATAGAACATCTATTTTTTTCGGAATTGAATAGCATCCTATCATTTCAGAAGAGCCAAGAAAATCTCTATTATTAAAGGATTATTTAATTGGTTTTATTATTATTCAGAAACAATCTTTTTTAAAATATTTTATAGTTTATAGAAACAAAATATATTTTGATTAAAATCTTGTTTAAAAAGTTTTTCCTTTAAACAATTCTAAAAGTTTGACATTTTTCAATATTTACAAGTAATTGTGTACATTTCATAGTACCGAATATCTTCTCAAATATTTTGTTCATAACTTTTAGAAAAAAGAAAAAAAAAACTACTTTTTATAATTCAAACTCTTAGTAAAAATTTTGGGATTAATGCTAAATAAATTTTAAATGAATGGCCGTGCTTACATAATTCTTACATTTTAATTACCCATCGTGTTAATTTTTTTTTATCTTTCTTATATCGTAATTATCTAACATGTTCTGTAAATAAAAATTTACTTTTGATAAATATTTTTTATTTTCATGGTTATCATTTCAATAGATGAAACTTAAACTTATAAGTAAATTACATACATAAATACAGTTACAAGAGAAACTTTAATGTGTGATACATTTTCTTAAATTTTAAAAGCGATGGATTACTAATGTATCACATTCTATTGAACTTACATTGTTATTAATAATATTATGAGACATAATCATTTAATAAGGATCAGTTCCAAAAATATTTAAGCAAATGATCCCATTTTAATCAAATAATATCATAATAATTTATTGGTGTTAACCTAATTGCACCTTTAAACAAAGATTATATCTGTGAATTCCACTTACTGAAACGGCAGCTTCTTCTCCTATTTTATTATAACGTTTTTCTGAATTTCTCTTGGTGTGTGTGTGTCATCAAATTTTCGATCGTTAATTTAACCACCTTCCCATCAAGATAGAACTCTGAAACTTTGGGAATCGTTCTTACTCGCCTAACAATGCAATATTTAGACATTTGTGACAAGTTTTAACTAATATTTCAACGATTTTAATAAGTCAAAATATCCCTCCCACTTGGCGCTTTTAGGATTGAGGAAAAAATTTCTTTCCCCCTCTGGGAATACAGGGAATTCCACAAACGCCACATGAGGTATCGTAAAACCTTTCTACTCACAAAAGAGAGATAGTAAGGGTTGCTGACTCTTAGTCAGTAATCATTCGCAAAAAAGAAAGATTCCAATATTTTTCCAATTCCAATTCCCATGTCATATCACAATAATTTTTTCTGAATTATGGTTCCCCTTTTTAATAGAATGACTTACAAACTTTTAAATGCATGTTTTGATTTTGGGAGTATCATGAATTTTTAATACGCTCACAAATGTCTCTTTTTAAGTAAATTTTGAAGTTAAAAATTGTGTTTTCTAGAATTTGATGTACAGCATTTAAGAAGTACTAAGAAATTAGAATTTAAATGATTGGCATATCAACTAGAAATCATGAATTAGTAAACATTATTAGATACATAACTTTTATTTGCTCCATTCGTAATATTTTAGTCTTCGCAAATTACTAAAAATAACTTGATTTGAAAAACATTTACTGTATCCATTGCTTAATTATGAGATAACATGAAGGATGTGGTGCAATATAGGCTAATATCCCTTAAGTATGAGAAAAAATATGATAAAAATATTAATAAGGCATTATATAATAAACATTTGTCTGTTAAAATAATTTCAGATTTTTTTTAAAAAAATTTATTCTTATTTTTGTACAATGTTTTCACGTTCCTTAAAAATAATAAATTTCGTTTGTGTTTTGTCCACGTTTTTGGGTCTAGAAGAGTATGACACGTAATACATGTAGATTTATCTACACTTAGCCTATCATACTCAAATTAGCCTCACCTCACCTCTACGCGGTTAGATCTGGTAATCCAAAAATATTTGGAAACTGATAAGGAAAGGCTTGTATGTGTTGTAAAATTTTTCAGTTAAAAATATTCAATAAATGATTGATTAAATTGAAATTATAATTAAATATTTTTATGTGTTTATCACGAGTTTGTTTTGATTTTAATGTATAATAATTAAAATACTTTGTCAGTATATAAAAGCGTTGGTTTTTTATCTCGAATTATTGTTTATTTACTGAAAACTGTAGTTTTAGTGATTAATAGAATTAATAATCAATTAACAAGACCAAGCAATTTGGTCGTACAGTGGAGAATAGAGACTTTCATCATAGACGTTAAAAGATAATAAAGAATTAAAACAATAACTAAAATGAAAATGCTATCATTTGGTGTATTCATTTAATTTGTAAAAAAAATATGATTAGCGTTAAGAATTACATATCTGGAAGAGGATGACAAATGGTTGCCAAAAGTTTGATATATATGGAATAGCATCATTTTGTAAGTATGAGGGTATTATGTATATCTCGCGAAAGAGTGTGTTTTTGTGAATGTGAGTTTTTCCATATCTTGCAAGCTTCTTATTTTCGTGAGATGCCAAGACGGATGCAAGGTATGCTTTTCATTTAATCTTAAAGTTTAATTTAATAGTCAACACACAGTTTAGTAGCTCTTAACATAATAGTAGCTGTAATTTCTCTCTCTCTCTGGAATTATTCTTAACTCACTTAATCCTAGTTTATATTCTAATAATAAAATCTCAGCGAACCAAATCACTCATTGCGATCCAAGTACTTCTCGAAAACAGCAAAATGTATCCCTATTATTCTAACAAGGAGTCACTCCCAGCATAAACGATAAATTACGACGATTCACTTTAATGCACACATTTATTAACTGGTTGTTATCGTCCATCTTACTTGTCTTTTTTTTCCGTTCTGTTTTACTTATATATCAATGTCTCTAATTCAGTTCACTACACTTTTTATCTTCATCAAATTTACTTAACCCGTTCGCTCCCAGCGTATCACAGGCGATACGCTCCGTGAGTGTCTATTACGGCCCAAAGTATCAATAGAGATACTAGCTTGATGAGAACGTTTTATTTGATTTTTTAGTGTTACTATATGGAGTTACAATACGGCAAGTCTAAATAGGTAGATTATTTGGAGTGTTGACCTTAGTGATATGGGCTTGGATTTCACTTCTCGCTACCAGGAGGGGGATAATTGTTAAAAGCACGTGTTGCGGCGCGGCTCAATATATTTTAATGAATAGCAAAATTTAGAGGAATTTTTTTCACGAATTAGGCTTAGTATCTAAAATCGTCTGGGCACAGAGTAACACTCCGCGGTAAAAAGCCGCGGGACCAGAGAAGGACTTTTTTTTTCTCCCTCCGGTAGCGAAAGGGTTAAGCATGTTTCATTTTGCTTGGGAAGGAAATGTAATTTTATGCAATGAAAATTACCAAATATTCCCCGAAGTTAGTGAAGAGAAAATTTCGAGTAGTCTAACTTCACAACGTGAAAGGTAACTTATTTTAAATGACTCCCTATTTGCGCTACACAAAGATGAGACCTTTCAGTGGCACTTCTAGTAACCTGTTATAAAATGACTCGGTTTATCATTCTAATATCCTGACGAATATTATCCTTTAGCTCAGCAAAATATTGGGTTTATTAAAATTCATTCACTGTCAAAAATATCTCCATAAAAAGAATCCTAAAGCTATCTAATCAAGAGAACGAGAAGGCTAATATTACTTTGTGTTTCTGGGGGGGGGGGGGTTCTAAAATTTGCATGTTTTCAACACCAAGAAACATAAAATTTCTTAACATCTGGCAATATATTTCATCGAGGATCGCATGTGAACGTATTCCCACCATCATCATTAAAAGTTGGATAATTGCTGTACCCCTCAGACCTTCTAAGTTTTAATTTTTAATCTAATAATGGATAATGAGTTTAATGGGTCGGAAAATTGTTTAGGAAATTTAATTCACAATACTAATTTAAAGTCATTAAATTTAAATTCACAATACT